>JAIUZE010073578.1:0-29576 GCA_022085475.1 Heliosperma pusillum | reverse complement strand
TGTTGTATGATTCTATGATTTAGAAGGTGAGATGCAAGAGGCTACGATTGATAGATTTGGATTACCGAATTGTTAATGATTCACATGATTACGTGTTTGATTAGGGTTTGAGTGTATCGTGGCCATGTTACATGGTAACCTCTGAGCTAGCATACCAGCTTCCCTACCTAGTGTTATATTTTATTATCGGATTCACATGATAGCTTTCATATGATAGGTTATATGTTAGTTAATTGTTTCATAACATGAAAAGCATATAATATATGTTAAGGTTTTGTATTTTCAATAGACATTGCTTTTATGTTATTCATGTTTAATTAAACTCGACATTTCGTGGCTGGGAGAACTCGGAGTTACTCCCCACTGACTGTGGCTTCCGTGTTTATATTTAATGCGGTCGAACAGGTGGTGACTGCATATTTGGGGTACATTGACGAGCTAGCGAGCGAAGTATTTACCTTGGACCTATAGTCGGTTCTTAGATTGTATATTATTATACACTCTTTTTATTTCCGTATTTATACGGGAGATATGTCTCCCGTCTTGTATATTTCTTTTGTATAATATTAGTTCCGTTTTGTAATGACCCTTTTTATTTATGACACCTTCGTTATGTATTTAAATAATTTTTTTTCTTTCCGCAAATTTGAGGGTGTCACAGCTCTCATCGAGGGTAACCAATTTAGAGGAAAACCAAACGAAAACCCGTTGCACCATCTTCAAACCTTTTGTGAGTTATGTCAAAACATTGTGAGGGAGGGAATCACCCAAAATGAAATTAGAGAAACACTTTTTCCTTTATCACTAAAGGGAGAAGCCAAATGGTGGTTCACCCGTCACTTAAAGGAAGCCACAAGGCCTATGCAGTGGGAATAGATTGTCATCGCTTTTCACCGTAGGTTTAGAACCAATTTGTCAAACCTATCAACTAAATCACAAAAAGAAAGAGGGGAAGGTTCACAACCAATGGGGGAGAGCGAAAGAAGAGTCGAGTGGAAACTTCAATTGATGTTGACACTACCATTTCCTTAGCTTGTCCCAGTCAATCCAACGAAACCACCCCAAAGAGCACTTCATATCGCCCAAAAGTTTTCAACCCATTTACCTCAATAACAACACCATGTGAACTTTGTGGCGGGGTAGGGCATATACCTCAACGATGTGGGAACAAACTCACAACCTTAAACCCTTTCCACCCACGAGTTTATCAAGCCCAATCTACTCATACACCGCATTACTGATATTTTCAAAACAGTTTAGTAAATGCCAAGTTGAGAGAAGTATGTCAAGCCCAAGAATCCATGTGTTCTGCCTTAGGCTCACTTACTTCAACCATCTTGTCTCTTCAAAAGAGAGTAGATGAGTTGACCCTATCAAATTCTAGCCAAACCACCCAAGAGAGTGAAGAACCATTGGTAGTCACAATCGGTGACGAACCTTTCGAAAATCCTTTTGGGAAGGGTGAGAGCTCCATCAAGCATGCAGAATGAGATTGCCATGGGTGTTGAAGAAAAGGTAAATGAGGAAACTTCAAGGACGAATCCAGCTACTAGGAGCTAAAATCCCTTCATAAGGCTTTAGGAGGGATAGTAAAACAAAGTCTAGCATGACTCAAAAATGCGCTTGTCGGGAGGCAACCCGTCTTTTTCTTTTCTTTCTTCTTTATGCATTTTTTTCTTTTATATATTAGACAATGATTTTAGTTTGGACTATTTTATTTGGACTCTATTTTTGGATTTTATGTTGTAATAGTTAGGAACATTTTTCTTCGTTTTACTTGTTATTATGCATGTTTCGTCAATAGTTTTTCGTACTTAGAATCAGAGGACCTATTGAGACAAGAAGGAGCTATCCTTGGCCAAAGTTGTCAAGATTACTAAGGTTAATAAATATGTTAAAGGACATAGCCCAAAGGTAAGAGCAATTGGCAAAGAAAAAAGAAACAAAAACCGGATCAGCGAACTTACCCGATCGGATCTATGTCTACCCGATCGGGTAAATTGCCTGTTTCGTGTTTTACTCTATTTTCTTCTATAAAACCCATTTGCTACCCTTTGCTTGCTGCCTTATACCCGTGTTCTTAAATTTTAAAGCTCAAAATTCTCTCAAAACCTTCAATTCTTAGTCTATTCTTGCAAAATTTGTTCCTATAGTTCATCAAGAGCAATTTCTAAGCATCATCAAGTAAGTTATTTCTACTTTAGTTACTTCAATCTCTCTATATTTTTCAGAAATCCAACATAAACAAACCCTAACTCCAATTTGGGGGTTCTTGATTTTGATTGCAAAACTTGTTTAAATTGGATTTCTAATGATTCTTACATGCTATAGAGTGAATTCTAGTGATTAATTGGGATGATTACTTTGATTTGGATGTTCATTTGCTAGTTAGGATACTCATCTATGCTTTATGCTAAGAGTTTTTGTTTAAGTGATAGTATGGTGCTTGAATTCATGCCTTATACTATGAGCTTATGATCTTATTATGATAAATTAGCATTAGTACCCTTAGTTAGTAGCCAAACTCATGATTCAAGTATATGTTGCTCACCTAATTAACATATTGCTATGCTTATAACATACATTTGTGCTCAAAAGATAGCATGACAATGTTTTACTAAGGTCACGATGCTTGAATTTGTGCTTTAAGGCTTAGTATTATAACACTTATGACTATCCACTTGTGTTTATAAATGAAGTGTTTTAATACTAGTTATTTGTAGAAAATGGCACCTACACTAAGGAAATCAAAGAGGGCAAGAACCTCCACTCAAGGAGAGAGTAGTAGAGCACAAGAGGAAGGTATTGAAATGCTTGATGATAATGAACAACCCGAAAATCAAGGGAATGCTATGCATGATCCTACCTTCCCGGATGTAGAGTTTAGCTCACATGAGCAATGGCAAAAATGGTGCGTTCTTAAAAGCAAAGGTATGAGGGCTACCAAGTTCCTCAATGTTTCTTCTTTAAGGCATATGAAACTTCTTGAGCATGTTAAAGTGTTATTTAGGGGTCTAGGTATGACTGCTAGCATGAACTTTAGCAATGAGACCTACCCCCAATTAACTCTTGAATTTTTGAGCTCTTTCGAGTGGCGTCGGTCTAGAAATAGAAACACTATGCCTCAAGTTCGGTTTCGCTTGTTTAATGATGATTATAGCATGAACTTAGAGACTTTTGCTAGATATTTTGGTCTCACCACTGAAAACACTGTTATCTTACCTCCGGAAGGCTTTGATGTTAGCCTGCTTTGGAGTGCTATTTTGACTTACCCTGTCTCTCGTTGGGACCATGTCCCACACCAACATATACATCATCCCGCCATTAGAATCTGGCAAAGAATCATGGGATGGACCTTTTTGGGTCGGGCTGAACCTCATTTGGTGAGACGAGTAGAGTTAGAAATGTTAGGAGGATTTTTAAATGTGAATGGTGATGAACCATGGTCTATTAGTGTTCCGTATCATTTTGCTGTTCAGTTGACCAAAGCTATTAATCCCAAGAACACTGCCATTGTCTATGGAGGTCTTATTACTCACCTAGTTATGCGAGTTTGTGGCTTTAACCAAGCCACCACCGACCTTCAGGCATTGACTACACCTCCCACCGAGATGGGAAATGGGTTAGATTATGCATAATTTGTTCAGCTCAACTGGTTTCGCGCTTCTCACCCCCATATGATTTGGAGGATTGCTGGCCGTGATTCGGTCAAGTTGACCGCCGAGGTAGAGCAAATCCCAATTCTTCGGCAGCGACCTCCACTTCAAGAGGGTGAGGCTATCTTACCTCGCCTACCTACTACCTTCCTGTTGGGGATATTACTCCCATTGACCCCCCCTGTTCAGCTTAAATCCAGCCGCCCTGAGGTTGGATCATCCTCTCAATCGACCCATGCTGAGGGCGATGTAGCCGCCATGTTTGAAGATTTAACATTGTCCGTCAATAGAATTCAGTCCGACCAGCAGCTTGCTTTGCACCCCATATATGACCACTTTGCTAGGCAAGGTGTGATTAGACCCGAGGGCCCCCACCCGTCTTTTTATACTTGGCCCGAGGGGAGGTATGGTGCTGCTTATGGTGCAGGTGTGCCGCGAACCGGACCTGATTATTGTGGAACCGATTATGGCGTCGAGAGGTTTGGAGGGTATGGAGGTGATTTTCCTGATCACCAGGTGGAAGAGTATCAGACCTTTGGAGCCAGCAACCCAACCGGGATCTTTCCTTCTCGTGGTAGTTATCATTCTGCAGATGATACCTACTATGCAGATGCTTCTGGATCCGCACACGAGCCACCTCCTTCTGAGAGGAGAGGCCGTAGCTGGTGGCCTTTAGGATGAGATGATGAGCTCCCCTTGTTCATACTAGCTTGGGGGAGGCTAGCCATTTTGTAAGGATTTTTATTTCTTTTCTTTATTTTTCACATTTTTAGTTTTCTTTTTAAGCCCCTTTTCCCATTAGAATTTCATATCGTCTTTCTGTTCCATGTGCTACCAGCCGTTTTTCAGTTTGTCCCTGTTATAACTGTATGCACATTGAGGACAATGTGAAGTTTTAGCTTGGGGGAGGATTTGCATTTAATATTGCATTTAGATTTTTAGTTTTCTTTTTTTTAGTTTATTTTCTTTTAGTTTTCTTAATTTCTTTTTAGTTTTTATAGGAAAAAATCGAAAAACACAAAAAAGAAAAGATCATTTCCATCTTACATTTCTCATTTTATAGTTTTTATAGGTTGATGTTTCGTTTTATTATGAGGAATTGTGCATTCATGGGGATGTCTTGTACACAGTAGGTAGGAAATTGCATTTGGACTTAATTAAGCTTGATCTTGACTTTGGCAAGCTACTCATATTGTAAGGTAGAGCCTCCAGTGGTCGGTACATCTGAACCCGATCCCAGTTTAGAAGTGAGTAGTTTCTCCTTATAGTCTGTGTTACATCAAAACGCATAAGTATGGTTTTTATTCCATTTTCTATAAGTATTACTGTCATGATCTACATTTTGAAGCCATTCAATCTCTTGTTCACCTTTCGCAAAAACACCCTTCTTTCTTTAGCTACATTATAATATTGCCTACCCTTGTTGAGCTAGTAAGCAACTATATGTGTAGGGGTGTTCTATGCTTTTGCGATGTTCTGATAATGCCACCATTTGGTGTGAAATTGTCTCAGGATTACTAATTCCCGGGTTTTGATGTGAAAGAGAAAAAGAAAAAAAAAGAGCTTTGAAATAAATGAAAGAAAAATGAAAAATGAAATTGAAAGCTCAAAAGGAAAAAACAAAGAAAAAAAAAAGAAAAGAGGAAAAACGCTTTAATGAAAAGAAAAGAAAGAAAAATTATGGGAAGTCGTAATTTGGTTTGTCATGTTTAATAAGCCAATATGCTGCTTTTGGCTTTGACTTTTGTTGATGGGAATTGGTATGATTTGGATTGAGTATCCACTACACATTTGGTTATTACTAGCTTGACTTTAAGCTCCACATGACCAAAAATCGTTTGTCCACTTTCTTACCCAAATTTCCCAAGCCTCTTCTTTACTTTTCTAGTGCTTCTTACATTATATTTTGATCATGATTAGTTTTACTTAATGATTTTGGATTGTCTACCATACTAGACTGCGGGCACATTCTTATAAGTTGTAGATAGGTGAGTGTCACTTCAAAATTTGAACCAATATTTCCTATTTTACAAAAATTTGAGTGATGAGTGTACCGTGAGAGTCCATTGTCAAAAAGATCATGCAAGAGCTGAAAAGGTCCAAAGAATATATTCTACGCTGCGCCGTTATGTAAATCTCAACCATGTCTCACAATTTCTTTCGCCCTTGTTGTAACGGGCTTATGATTCATCTACTTATTAAGAGCTTGCTTTTTGAGATTTGTACGATAGATTGATCATTGTTAGCTACCCTTGTCCTAGTTATGATTGTTATGTTTGCTTGAGGACAAGCAAGGGTTTAGCTTAGGGGAGTTTGATAAGTGATATTTTGTACTGATTTATCCCCCGTTTTAGCTCGATTTCTATACGATTTATGCACTTTGTTAAGTGATTAACGAGCTAATATTGCTATTCTAGTTGTTTTGCGTATTTTGACTCGTTTTATAGGAAATGAAGCAGTTTTGCTATATTTTCCTACTTTATGGAGCAAAGACACTAGGATACGAGTTTGGAAGGAATTGATGATAGCCAGTTCACGATTTGATTACGATTCCGCTACATCCTTCCTCGAATGAACTCAATTTGGATCTTGGCTTTGAACTTTAAAAGGAAACCTCAACCCAAGTCAAGAGAAAAGATCAGCCCAAGCCCAATTCCGTAGTGCATTGACCAAAGACCAAGGCATAGGATTCCGTGCCTAAGATGAAAAGACGGAAAATCCATATTACATAAAAACCCGATCGGATTGCCCAATACCCGATCGGGTATTTCTGCAAGAGAGCGTTACTTGGCGCTTCTTCAATTCGAGCTTAAATGAGTACATTAATGCTTTGACTAGGGTACGAATTTGGAGAGGGATCAGCAGCCATGCATCCCTATAAAAGCCAATGATCATCACACACAATAATCATCCTTTATCTAATCTTACTTTCATATAATCTATTATCATCTTTACATATCTTTTAGCACACTTTCTTACAAGTTTTTATAGTTTATTTCTTAGTATTTCTCTAGTGTTTCATAGCTTTTGTTATTGGATATTTGTTCTTATATACTCATATTCCAATTCGGTAATTCTTTAATCTTAATTTACTCATGCAATTTTAATCAACATGAATTATAATCTCACTAGTATCATTTTCATAATATTGTTGTTAATAGGAAATAAACCTAAAATTAATCTAGTTAAAACCAAAATACTATTTAGCATGTCACATTATAATTTACCTAATCATACAAATCTAAAAATTGTCATTAGAATCATTGTTAACATAATCACCATGATCACTTTAGTATTTACATTCCATAGTTTAATTTCCTACATCTTTTTCCTATTAATCTACTTAATCACATAATCACATAGATTAGATTAATTCTAATATTGTAAAATTATCATTGTGTAAATAAAATAAATAGAGTTGTAGTATTGAAATGATTTACGAGTTAAATGAATTAAAAGAAGAGTAGTTACCAATTGAACCGTCTAGTTGTTTCTTCCTTTGGTCGTGTCAAATTCTATAACTATGTTTAGTGGCCATAAACAATTGTTTGTATTAGTCATTTCTATCTTTATAACGAGAGTTGGGATAGGAATTAGGACTGTCAATAGGGGTTTAGTGACTTAACCATGCTGAAAGGACGTTAGGACCCACTAAAAAGTCGGTACGAATCCGGAAGGAATATACCGCTACAAGGCCTAGACAACCATAGTAATTCTAATATTGGTATCTATGAGACTTTTAACTAGTTTTACATGTATTTCTCTTTCACTATTTCAATTTGATTAAATAGTTTACTTTACCGTTTTAGATGGTTTATTTTATCGTTATCTAGATAGTTTACTTTATCGTCTTTTTATTTCCGTTCCTAGATAGTTTATATTATTGTTATTAGTTAGTTTATTAGTCTAGTCAGATAGCCTTTCAATATTGTCATTTAAATATCGTCTTTAGATAGAATTTAGTTGTTATTGTTCAGATCAGAGGGTTTCCCCGATCGGGTACGTGACAACCCGATCGGGTATGTCTTCTGTTCTGAGTTTTTTATTTGCAATTTACATATTTGTCATTTACATATCGTCATTTACATACTTGTCATTTTATTTTATGTTAATAGTTTAGACAACCATCTCAAGTGACTCGAATCTAAATGAAAACCAATCCATAGCAATTCATAAGTAACACGTACTCCCTGAGGATCGACACCCTACTTCCCTAATTACATTCCTTTTGTTGTTAGCCTAAGTGCGGGTAATTATTTTTGTATCGGGACCGCGACAGAACCGATCACTTACCAAAGTAATCAATCGATGTAGCAAGGATCAGATCTTGCCCGAGATGATGAAAGGTTTCTTGAGGAATTAGAAGGATTTTTGAGAGAGTATGGTTTTATAATTAAGAACATAAATTGAATTAATGAAAAACTAATTCCTCTTATTAACCCTTAATCGATCGTCAGACTTACCCTATAATTTAGTCGTACTCGGTCGAGTACGAATTACTCGGTCGAGTGCCAATATCACTCGGTCGAGTACGCGAGTTCTGAACACAACTTAAGACATAACCAAATCCACTCGGTCGAGTAGCCTATACTCGGTCGAGAACACTCTGTACTCGGTCGAGTAAGCTCTACTCGGTCGAGCCCCTACGCAGAGAAATACAGAGTATTACAGAGAGTGTGTTTGTATATTGGATGATGATTTGTTGGATGTTAATTGGATGCTCTAATGCCTTGCGCTATTTTCTGAGTGATGTTCCCAATCTCTTAAGTTCTATGGTCACTAACGGTGAGATTAAAGCCGTTAGTAGTGATATACTCCCTCTGATCCAGACCAATGGTAACACTTACCTGAAATAGACGATCCACACCAAATGTAACATACCTTATTTAACCCACTACATTACCAAGTTATCCTTAAACCCATTTTATATTTACACAAAATTTCATTGCATGACCCACCTATCAACCCCACAATTAAACCCACAATTACATGGCCCACCTACATTTTCCCTTTTTACCCCTCATTTTTTCACCTTTTCTTAAATACTCTATTTTTCCCCATGTTACCATTTGTGTGGATCGGAGGGAGTAGTGGCCAAGGTGAGTCTTCCCTAAGTCATCGTTACTTGATAAAATATGTTTAAATTCTCTTGTTATGTACGTTTTAATGTGATATGGCTGGGAGAACCTCGAGTTACTCCCCACTGAATGTGGCATTGATATATCATGAATGAACAGGTTGCAGGTTGGTGTTGCATGAGGTTTTGACGAGTGAGCTAGCAAGAATTGTACTTACAACGATTCACCCTTAGCGTTGTAGTTTATATTAGTTTATTATCTTAATTGCGTATTTATCAAGGGATCGGTGTTCCTTATATTTATTTAAGTTACAATTTGTATAAAATATTAATTAAACTATGTTTTGGTTTCATAATAAAGTGACATTCGCGGTTTTGATTCTTAAGTTTTTAAAATTTCGTATTTATGCTGCAAAATTATGTGTTTACTTTATTGCGAAATCGCGGGGTGTCACAGTTGGTATCGGACCTATAACACTACCGACGCATATTCGTGCACCCCAACCTTTAATAACCTGACCAATGAATATTGAATGAGAGATTGGTAAATATAAGGAGCAAATGTGGTAGTCTTTAGTGTACTTGATTTTTGTTAGGTTCTAACTTGTTTGTTGATTGTGTTGAGTGATGTTATCCTTGTTTCTATCTACCGTCTTGAAGTTGACCATGTTTTAGGTAGAAAAAGTATCCTCTACCGAAGATTGAAGATTAACAAGCCTAATTGAAGTGTGTTACAACCTCATCGATGATTTTTCTTATCTATGGTGTACCTTGCTCTCCTCCCTCTATCTAGATTTTTCATCATCTCTTCCACTTAATCCTCTCATTGAGAATTTCTCTTGTCCTTTTATTAATCTTACTTTTTGTATCCTTAACTTGCCCTTGTGACCTTTTGTGGATACCTTCCCCTTTATTTGTGGTGTATTGGCTTTAGGTGATTGAATTTGGTGACTTTGAGGAATATTGTGTAGATTTTAGTTTCACCTATAATTGTGAGTGCATGATGAAGTCATGGGAGAGTGTAGTGTGTTATGTTCTTGAGATTTTAATCCATATAGACGTACTCAATTTTGTTCTTCCGAAATTCTAGAAGACGTAGTCAATTTTGTTTTTCCGAAATTCTAAAAGTTGAAGTAATCGAGTTACTTTCTCTAACGAAAACCTCCCACTATTTGGGGAAACCCATAATCTAGCTGTATACATTGCCGTCACGTGCTTAAACAAGAATCTCCCAATGACTTTTGTAGATGATGGCTCCGCAGTTAATGTAATACCACTTAAAACAGCACACAAACTAGGAACTCTTATGTTATATTGGACTCCAACTACTTAATGATTTTGTGCTTACGACAATACTCGATGTAAAGTAATAAAACTAGCAACCTCATACCTACTAGGTCAATCGAGAGAAGAGCCAACTTCCAAATAGTATACATTCAACAAGCTTCTTGGGAGACCATGGAAACATGTCTCCAAGGTTGTCACTTCCACTCTTGATAAAAAGATAAAGATAGTCCTTAACGACGAGGTGGTCACCATAACATCTTTTCCTATCAAGGCTATGATAGAGAAGATAACTAGCAACCTGGTCATTTCCAACCCTATACATGCACTAGAGGGGATTCCAAGTCATAAACATGCTCAAATTGAGTTAGCTTCCCTATATTTACACCCTTACTTAAATACCGTGATTAGCCATATTTTGAAGAATCAAGGGTACTTTCAGGGTATGCATGTCAATCCTTTGAGAAAAACAATGATCCCACTATTTAAAGAAGGCAACTCGCAAAAGATTCCTTTTGATTTCGGGTATCAACCTATAAAAAAAAGAAGCTATTGACATGATGCTGCAAGTGTAGGGAAAAAAGAACAAGAACCTACATCTAAAATCTTACTACCCTACACTAAAGTGTTATTTTATTAAAGAAGGAAATCACGTTCCTTTCCATGGATTCTCATAGCTCTAAGCGTTTCACGATGCAACTCAATAAACAAGGCCATGTCAAGCATTTTATTCGATTACTTCGTCCCATAGGAAAAGACTCATGCCGTTAAGACTCGTCAAGCACCTTGCTAAGACATGCCGGTTGTTAGTCTTCTAAATGGAGAGCTAAGATTTGTACAGGCTGGCTAGGATAAAATCATTACCATCATTCTACATGATGAGTATTTCAACCCTACCTTGTTAATCACGGATACTTCCAAGTCGCAGAAAGACTAGACACAGTCTATCAAGTGAGTTGACAAGCAAGGACGACTATTCAAGCTTATAACAGGCGAAGGGGAAATGTTTAAGGGTGAGTCAGGAGACGACGAATTTAAGTCTAAGTAAGAATTAGATTCAGTGTTAGAGCCTCAAGTAGTAGCTAGGGAGTCCTTTTATGTAGTCACCTCCTCCCATCATTAAGAGGATAACCAGATGATAACCAAGCAATTGCAAATAAATAAATTAATATACCCTTCTAACAATCCTATATTTTCTTTAAGCCCAATAAGAAATTAGCTACTCATATTAATTAAACAAAGAGTAATTAAACTCATACAATGCATAATTAGAGGCATAAAGAAGATTAATATCAAGGTAATTGACAACTAAAGATTAAGAACAAGGCAATTAATTACAAATAAACCGACTTAAGGAAGTAATTGAAAAGTATAAAAATACTAAAACAGTCGATCAAATACGCAACATTCGATTTAGTATTTATGAACCGCGACTCGATTAAGTGCTGCTATACTTGATCGAGTATCCTCAGTAGTTCTCAGCTCTTCTTGGTGGTCTTCTATATTCTTCTTGGTTTTCGTGCCTATCGACTCCACGGTATTCACTAACAAACAATTTTTTTGCATGTGTATCCAATCTGCATTAAAAACATCAAAAGATGCAAGTATCGACATTCCAGCAATAATGACATTTAATCATGTAATTAAGCACAAATACCGCCACTAAAGTGGCTAAGGGGAGGCATAAACATGTATATATTCATGACTCATCAACGCGTGTTTCTCCTACAAGAGGAAACCTCCTTAGAACATGCATATGAACTACTGCGTCTTTTCTAAGTGACGCAACTAGTGTTGCGCCTCTTTTAAGAGGTTATTCTTTGCTGTTACAAACCGAGTGAAACTATTCACCTTTTAAGAGGTTATTCTTTGCTGTTACAATCCGAGTGAAACTATTCACCTTTCAGATTCTTCCTCTCCCTTTTCGTTCTATACCATAACTGTTACTACTCTTCGCAATCACGGGGTTGATCAATTGTCCACGTAGCTTGATTCCTATCAAGTCTCCCGCCTCATGGTTTATTTCGCGTGTTCTAAGGTCTTGTTTGGCCTTATTTCTCAACTGCCAAGACGTAGGCTTTTCTTTTCGTTTTTAATCGACTATTTAATTATGTTCTAATTTGTGTTTCCCTTTCCTTTTAAGTCAGGTTTATAAGAGGAACATATATGCCTTTGTATATACCTGATTAATTCACATGTAATCAATCATAAATCGACCTTGACCATTTCCGAATTATCTAACTAACCAACCTAGTTAATCTCACTCGGATATGATTAATACAATGTTTGCATTCATTGATTTATCTATAACCTATAAAGTCACATATAACGAATACAATTCCAATCATTAGAAGAGGCGCTATCAGCGCGCTGTATTGAGTGTCTGATTAAAGGGCTGCCCAATACGTACCATATAAGTTTGTCAATCATATCTATGTCTTTAATTTTATCATACCATCACCTCATAATTAGAATATCTGTGAACATCCATGTTCAATGGGTATTACGAGAGTCATTGTAGACATAGAATGCTAAGGGAACGATTCATAATGTCTATGTCATCTTTCATTTTTGCTCATTTGACATGGCATAAAGATTCGAACGGTTTCCAATTTTCCACAATATATTGGTGGCGACTCCTTTAAATGTTGTCTTGTTCGAACCTTTCTTCGGTTTCAAAGGCTTTCAAATCGATTACAAACCCATGAAGCGTCCTTCTACTCCTAGCGAGGGCTTTGTGAGCTGAGTGCCGCTGCGACGTGATGGA
Organism: Heliosperma pusillum; assembly: GCA_022085475.1. Classification (NCBI taxonomy): domain Eukaryota; kingdom Viridiplantae; phylum Streptophyta; class Magnoliopsida; order Caryophyllales; family Caryophyllaceae; genus Heliosperma; species Heliosperma pusillum. The sequence goes on along the minus strand of JAIUZE010073578.1, from coordinate 16,792 downwards.
GCTTGGGTGGCAAAATCCACAATAAGCGTTTGAACAACCCTCAATGACATTTGCACTACAACGTTATGTAAACTTCTCATTTATATATTAGAGTAATCATCTACTAATTTTCAATCATCTTAACGAGATGTTCTCACCCCCTCGTTTTCTTTTTATAGCAATTTTTTGTTAGTTATTGTGTCGTCATATATTTGTTTTGATTTTTTTATCCAAAAAAAAATATTTTGAGTTATTATTAAATATTTTTATAGATTGTACAAAATTTAATTATTAATGTATTAAAATTTATTATTAAAAGACTAAATTTTATGTGTTGGACATATTTCATTGTTTTGATAATGACATGTACTTGATAATGTGTTTTACTTGATATATCAAATGCGTGTAATTGTGTGCTTTAGTCTTATTATAGCTAGCAACAATTATGAGAAGAAAGATCAAAGTTATAAGAACTTCAGGCATAACTTTGACAAAGTCTGTGAGAGAAAGTTATAACAAATTCAGGAATAACTTTTGAAGTTTACATGGAAGTTATAGCTACTTGGTTATAACTTTAAAAAAAACGTTTCAAGCAAGATCTACCTCAAATAACACAAGACTCAAGATGGAGGGTCTTTGTGATCAAAATGAAGAGATGATCCGTATACAGAAGATCTTTGTGAATATTAGATAGTATAGGTCGTCATTCGGTAACTATTCCATTAGAGTGATTTTAAGTTCAAAGTTATAGCTTTAGCCTATAACTTTGGATGATAAATGTTGATGCATGATTTTGGAAATAAAATGTTTTGAATGTTTTCAAATTAGTTCTATTGCCCGTAAAATTCACGGGTCTTTTTTTTGTTGGTGGCGTAATCACATCTTCATTAGCGCGTGTTTGTTGGGTTTTAAAGAGACATTTTGTAATCTATATGTTTGTGGTGTATAAATTTTTACGGGGTTTATGAGGTGTTTATTTTGTAGTTTTTAGATTTATGATGTACATGTTCAAACAGTTAATTATGAGATCCGGAGTTCGGATTTCAAGAGGAGAATTGACCATGATTCATAGCAATGATCTTCAATTCCTAGTCTCATTTTCTTGTTCTTTTTGTTTATTAATCATGAGATATGTATAATCAATCCAAATGTGCCAATGTGGTTGGCACATTAGTATTGAAGTCTTCACTTGTGCGTACCCTCTAAAATCGATTTTTAGATGAGTAGAAACAACATAATTTATGTAATGTCCGTGATAAGTAAATATTTGTATGATTTTATCCCCCAATTTAGCTCGGTTTTGTATATCATTTGTGCTTTGTTAAGCCATTTTATGAGCTAAAATCGTCTTCTAGGCGAATTCCTATGTTCTAACCTGTTTTGTAGGGAAAGTGATGTTTCTACGCCCTTTTTATATATTCCCGAGCATTTGCCTAGAACCCGACGATTTGAGAAGCAAGCTTGACCATGTCGAAGGCATTTCAAGAAGGTTCACCGATTCAAAAGAAAGAAGGAGTAAAGACGATGTCGCAGTTGTCGGAAGATCAATCAGTTAGGCGAAGAATTCATCATTCTACATCAAACCCTATCAACAAACTCGACTCAAGAGGTCAAGGGGGGCATTGGAAGTCAAGTCATATGCAAGGGGAGATGAAACGAGAGTCAAAGGACCCAGATGACAACTTACCCGATCGGGTAAGTGTGTACCCGATCAGGTATCCCTGCTGCTTCGAGCAAATTGCTTCAAATTCCTCCTTTTGTACTATATGTTCAATGCTCGACCCCTTCCCCACGAAACCCTAATGCTATATAAAGGATGCTCCAGCCACTCTTCTCAACACATCTCACATACTCTTTACAATAATCTCTTCTCTTCTTAAACTTCTCTTAAGATTAGGAGGAGGGAGAACTAGCCTCCCTTCTCTCATTTTCTTCTTCTTTTTCATCTTTAGTTCTTAGTTTATTTCTGTTCTTTCTACATCAAAACCTTAGTTTAGATCAATAAGAATTTCAATCTTTGTAATCTACTTTGTTGGGTTCAAGCGTTGTAATTGAAGGAACGATTATTCTATGCGAGGGATTTCTATTATTGTTATCACTTTCATTGTTGATCGTCACCTAGGTATTCCTGCTTTATCCCTTGCTTAAATGTCTTTACATTTTCCATTTGATTGTTATTTTCTTTATATGTTATTGTAGATTCATTTTTAGTACCGTTATAATCGTCGTTTCATTTCCTAGATTGTCAATTCATCAACTACACATATCTATCCTAGTTTTCATTGTTAATATCATCTTAGATTTAGACATCGCCATGAGTGAGTAGTCACCTTTCTAGGGTGTAGGGTAGCCATGTTAGGTTGATTAAAAGATGATAATTGGATAAAAGAAATTGTGCTTTTAAAACATTGTGTCTATGCTTGTTTGGACTATAACGATAGTTCACAATTTCTGGCCTAAAATCATTGACTAAAATGGAATTCTTTTCCAAGGTAGAGATACGTGAATTGAATAGACAAAGCATGACATGGTAGATTAGACCTAGTAAATTGCCTAAAAGCCTGCTAGACCATCTGATCTATGATTGTAATGAACACATCATTTTTACGAACTCACAATGAATTATTTGCATGTTTCATATCCAGTTGCATCAATATATCAATCTACATGTGTGAACCTACTTCCCTATATGCTTTTCATCATTGTTAATTCATCATTTGCTTTATTGCTTTCATCTTCAATTGCTTTTATTTTGTTTTCATTTATGCTTTTTGTTAGTTTAGACATCATAATCCCAAAACCCAGAAACTCGTTAGATAAGACCAAATTGCGAGACATTTCACATTCTATAGGAAACACCATCTCCCTGAGGATCGACCCCTACTTCCCTAATTACATTAATTTGTTATTAGCCTAGTCTAGGTAATTTATCTTTATATCGGGCTCGCGACAAGCACGATCAAATTTTGGCGCCGTTGCCGGGGAGCATGGTTTAGTTTTCCTTTTTCTTGTGATTTTTATCGCAATTAGTTTTATCTAGTCTTTAGGAACCCAAATTCCTTTAGACCTCTCTTGATTTTTCATCTTAGCTTTCAATCTTATGCCCAGATCTTCTAGAATAGGGACCCCTATCTCTTTAGACCCTGATCTAGAAAGAACTCTGCGTAGGAGACGAAAGCTATTCAACGAAATTTCAAAAGCTTCTGATACTTTAAGTTTAGATCGTATTCGTGAGAAATACTCGGATATTTTATCTAATCTCGTAGGAGAAGAAGATCCATTCTCATTTCCATTCACAAAAACCAATCAAATTTCAAACAACATTCCATCTTCATCTTCACAAAAATGGTTCGACTTTCAGACCATTCCAAACCCACCGCAGAAACACTTCCAAGGGGTATTGCTACACCCCAAATCGAAGCCCAAAACTTTGAAATCAAACCCGCCTTCATTAACCTTATAGAAAGAAGCCAATTTAGTGGCAATGCCACAGAAGATCCAAACCTTCACATCCAAAACTTCTGTGACTATTGCTCCACTATTAGACAAACTGGAGTCACCCAAGGGCAAATTAGAGAGATGCTCTTCTCATTCTCTTTGAGGGGTAAGGCAAAGTTGTGGATACATAGCCTTGATAAGGTTACATTAGGTATCACCGATTCGGAGAGTTTAGCTCTTGCCTTCTACCAAAAGTACTTTCCTCCAGAAAAGACCGCTTTGTTGAGAAGTCAATTCACTGGTTTCCGACAAGGGGAAGATGAGAGCCTATATGAAGCTTGGGAGAGGTACAAGGACTTGCAAAGGGAATGTCCTCATCATGGGATAGATCCATGGCTCCTTTCCATCACATTCTATAATGGGTGTTATATAGAGTCCCGTCGTATCCTGGATTCTGCTAACAATGAAAGATTTGATCAAATCAATGTTGAAATTGCTCACACTACCATTGAATCCATGGCAATTCATGATTCTCAATATAGAAATTCCCGCTCCAAACCATTGAAATCTAAGCAAGAGGACCCCACTTTGACACTTTTACAAGCTCAAGTAGCCCTTCTCACACAAAAGCTAAAACAATTTCAATCCTCTACACTTCAACAAAGTGACAATGGTGTAAGCAAACTTGAAGCCATGATGCTGCAATTGGCTCAAAGGCAAGACACCATAATAGCTCAATTCCAGGAGACCAATCAAGCTAAGGGCGCCGCCATCAAATTGTTGGAAGCTAAAATTTCCCAATATGCCTCTTCTAATACCCACCAAAAGCAAGGGCAGCTGCCTTCACAATGTTACCAACCTCACGAAACTGTAAATGCCATTTCCTCGAGAAGTGGTAAGCATAAGGATGAGCCCATGGTTGTTGATGTTGAAGATGAGGTGCCCATGTCAAAGGGGAAAGAGCCCGAGATTCCTATTGAGATCAAAGTCCCATTTCCCCAAAGATTAGTCAAGCACAAGGAGGAGGCAAAGTATGGTAAGTTCCTTGACGTCGTCAAGAATTTAAAGGTAACAGTCCCTTTCATTGAATTGCTTTCCCAAGTTCCTTCTTATTCCAAGTTTATGAAGGAAGTCCTCAAAAAGAAGAGATCCTTCAATGAGATGAAGACCGTAGCTTTCACAGAAGAGTGTAGTGCACTCTTGCAAAATAAGTCTCCACTAAAACTTAAGGACCCTGGTAGTTACTCCATCCCTTGCACTATAGGCACGTATACCATTGATAAAGCCCTTTGCAACCTAGGTGCTAGTGTAAGTGTCATGCCCTTTTCTATGTTTGAAAAACTTAACATGGGTGCTTTGAAATGCACTAATATTACTTTGCATATGGCGGACCGTTCTCTAAAACAACCTATGGGTGTTTTAGAAGATGTGCCCGTCAAAGTTGGTAAGTTTTTCATTCCCGTTGACTTTCTAGTACTTGACATGGCCGAGGACTCTCAAATCCCAATCATTTTGGGAAGACCATTTTTGCACACTATTGTGCAGTTTTCGATGTCAAGAATGGGAAGTTGACATTAGAGGTAGGAGATGACAAGGTGACATTTAGTAAAAACTCCACTATTAGGAGTCCTGTGTTAGAAGACTCATGTTATGTGCTTGATGTTGATGACTCTTCTGTTGTTTCTTCTATGCCTCGATCCTTACTGACGGATCCGTTGGATGCACATGTTAGTGTTGATTCTCTTGCAGGTGAGCATACTAAAAGCACTACTGCTAAAAGTGCCAGAAGGGGCTATTCTCGAAAAAGCTTGGTATGGATGGAGAATGTAAAGAACGCTATGATGATGAGCTTGGATGATAGTGAGCTTAAAGATAAAGGATGATCAAAGAAAGAAATGGAGTTGAGCAAGACTTTTTAAATTGCGCTTCTCGGGAGGCAACCCGTGTTCCTTTTTTTTTTGCATTTTTTATTTTTGTATTCCCTTTTTCATTGTTAGGATTTATTTTGCAGATGAAAGAGTTTTTGAAGAATCTATAAAGACCTTCCTTGTCAAGTCCAAAAGACTAGCTTGGGGGAGTCCGTGCTGACTAGTAAGCTTCCCTCTTCTTTCATTTTTCATTTTCCCCATCAAGCATCTCATTGCATATTTTGTCTTTGTGCTCACATTGAGGACAATGTGATGTTAAGCTTGGGGGAGGGATTGCATTTTCCCATTTTGCATTTTAGTTGATCATATTTCAAATTTTGAATAAAAAGAAAAAGAAGATTTTTGAGAAAATTTAAAAATTTCTGAACATAATTGAATGCTTTTCATGATTTGCTTGCTTGTTTACTATGCTTTCATGTTACATTTCCCAAAACTTAGAGCTTTCAAAAGATAATGATTCAATATTCATTGAATTGTGCATACATGGGAAAGTCTTCTACACAGTAGGCATGGAATGAATCTATGTATGAGTACGCTTGATCTTGACATTTGGAAAGTTACATATATTGTAAGGTAGAACCTCCTTAGGTTGGTACATCTATACCCAGTCTCATCTAGGTGTGTGTAGTTCTCCTTGTGATGTGTGTCATGTCAAAACGCATAAGTATGGTTCTCATTTCATTCCTATAAGCATTGCATTCATGATTCACTAAGATTTGAAGCCTTTTTCACTTTGAATTACACCTCAAAATTAACCTCTTCATACTAATGCTTCACAAAATAATAGCTACATATAAAACTGCCTACCTTTTGAGCTAGTAGCTAGACTATGGTGTATGGGTACTCTTTTGAGAAGATTTGTTCTTATATGTCAAGGTGAATTTGAGAGAACGAAAAAGTTCAAGAAGTGAAGTTATGTTCAAAAGAAAAGAAAAAAAGAGAAAAAATCAAAAGAAAAAGAAAAAAAAGAAAAAGAAATTGAAAAATCGAAAAAGAAATAAAAAAGAAGAAGTTGTGAGTATCTCCTCAAAATGTCAAGTCAATATTCAATAGAAGGAGTTTACCCTCGTGTTTCGTGTGTAATAAGCCAATCCGTTACTTTTGGCTTCGCTTTTCGTCTTCTGGGGAATTAATCGAAAGTTTGGATTGAGTATCCATTTATCATTGGTCAGTTGCTAGCTCATTCTAACCTTCACATTGACCATAACTATTTGTCCACCTTTCACCCATTTCCCAAAGCCTTCTTCTTATTTTTCGGCTTCTTTTCTATGTGCATTATGATCTTTGACTTGTGTTTTGAATTGTTTACCATATTAGACTGCGGACACATTTTCATAAGTCGTAGATAGGTGAGTGTCTCAAAACATTTACACATAAAGAAATCACCTTTTACATACAATGAGTGTTCGAGTGTGCCGTGAGAGTCCATTTGTCAAAAGATCATGCAAGAGCCGAAAATCTATAGTGAAATTCTTTGTGCTACGCCGTTATGTAAATCTCAGCCATGTTTATGTATCATTCTTGCCCACGTTGCTTTTGGGTTATGATTCATTATGTTTTCAAAGTCTTACGTTGAGATTTGTTTCTTGATGGTATAGTAGCCAATGCTTGCAACCTTGTCCTGGTATTGTTTGTTATGTTTGCTTGAGGACAAGCAAAGGTTTAGCTTGGGGGAGTTTGATAAGTGAATATTTGTATGGTTTTAACCCCCAATTTAGCTCGGTTTTGTATGTCATTTGTGCTTTGTTAAGCCACTTTATGAGCTAATATCGTCTTCTAGGCGAATTCCTATGTTCTAACATGTTTTGTAGGGAAAGTGACGTTTCTACGCCCTTTTTCTATATTCCCGAGCATTTGCCTAGAACCCGACGATTCGAAGAAGCAAGCTTGACCAAGTAAAAGGCATTTCAAGAAGGTTCACTAATTCGAAAGAGAGAAGAAGCAAAGACAGTTTCGTAGTTGTCGGAAGATCAATCAATTAGGCGGAAGAATTCATCGCTTTACATCAAACCCTATCAACAAACCCGACTCAAGAGGTCAAGGGGGATGTTGGAAGTCAAGTCATAAGCAAGAGGAGATGAAACGACGGTCAAAGGACCTGGGATACAACTTACCCGATCGGGTAAGTGGTGTACCCGATCGGGTAAGTGTGCTGCTTCGAGAAAACGGCGTCTTCTTCCTACTTTTGTCCTATGTGTTTAATGCCCGACCTCTTCTCCACGAAACCCTAATACCATAAATAGATGCCCTAGCCCCTCATATCAAATCATCCACCTTTCTACAATCTTCTTCTCTTCTCTTCTTACACTTTCTCTTTAGATTAGGAGGAAGGGGGAACTAGCCTCCCTTCTCTCATTTTCTTATTTAGTTTTTAGTTCTTAGTTTATTTCTATCCTTTCCATATCAAAACTTTAGTTTAGATTAATAAGAATTTCATCCTTGTAGTCTACTTTGTTGGGTACAAGTGTGGTAATTCAAAAATCGTTTATTTTGTGCAAGGATTTTCTGTTATTGTTATCATTATCGTCATCGATCGTCATATAGGTATTTCTGTTTTATCCCTTGTTTAATGTTCTTATTGTTTTCCATTTGATTGTTATTCTCTTTACATATTGTCTTAGATTCATTTTAGTACCGTTATAATCGTTGTTTCATTTCCTAGATTATCAATTAGCGTCGTTATTATCGCCATATAAAGAGTCAAAATCAAATAAACATGTCAATCCTAGTTTTCATTGTTAATATCATTTTAGATTTAGACATCGTCATGAGTAAGTAGTCACCTTTCTAGGGTGTAGGGTAGCCATGTTAGATTGACTAAAAGATGTTAATTGGATAAAAGAAATTGTGCCTTTAAAACGTTGTGTCTATGCATGTTTGGATCGTAACGATAGTTAACGACTTCTGGCCGGAAATCATCGACTAAAATGGAATTCTTTTCCAAGGTAGACATACGAGAATTGAATAGACAAAGCATGACATGGTAGATTAAGACCTAGTAAATCGCCTAAAAAGCATGCTAGACCATCTGATCTATGATTGTAATGAACACATCATTCTTACGAACTCACCATGAATTATTTGCATGTTCCAAATCCAATTTCATTAATATGTCAATCTATATGTGTGAACCTATTTCCCTAGATGCGTTTCATTACTTGCTTTATTGTTTTCATTTATTTTTATTTTGTTTTCATTTATGCTTTATATTAGTTCAGATATCAAAAACCCAAAAACCCAGAAATCATTAGATAGAACCCAATTGCGAGACACTTCACATTCTATAGGAAACACCATCTCCCTGAGGATCGACCCCTACTTCCCTAATTACATTAATTTGTTATTAGCCTAATCTGGGTAATTTATCTTTGTATTGGGCTTGCGACAGGCCCGATCAAACATTATCTTAAACATAATTTTCTAAGTTTTAACATTATTTTAGGTGGGAGAAAGAATAATAAATGGTCAATATTATTGAAATATCTTAGTTATTATAACTATATAGTTAATTAAATTTTTGATTTGAAAAGAAAGAAAATATGTATGAATAAAACAATACTTCGTATATGTAACTTATATGATGACATGATTTCAAATTATCTTTAAACTAATTCAATGTTAAGTATCGACAAATTGCTTTCTACCATATTCATCCCATGTATTTATTTATCTTTTATGTTCTTTGAAAGAGATATTATAATCATATATAAACATCGGATGTAGATATTAAATCCTTATAACGTTTTTTTCCATTATAACTAAGTTAATTTCCCCGTACAACACACGAGCTTTCAATCTAGTATAAACATAATTTGAATCTTTTATTTACTATCTCACTAGAAATAATTTCGTCTCACCAAAAACAAAACAAAAAACCGCTTTCAAAAGTAAGGAAATTTTGTCAGCGTTTACAATACTTTAGTCCCGCTTCCAAACTCATCGCATCGACGACATAAGTAATCTAATGCAAACTTCTTTTGAATAATTTTGTTAATTATTTAGTATAATTAGATTAGAAATTTTAGTTTTAGGAGGGATTAGGCTAGGGTAGAACGGATTAGCGTTGATTAATCCAATTACCGTTAATTTTTCAGACCCCCTCGCAAAAAAAAAACAAATAATCGAAACAATGAAACCGCTCGTCCAGCACTAGGGTTGGACGAGCGTCAAGCATAGGGCTGGACGAGCGGTTTCCCTTCTGCCCCCTAAGTTTTGGACGACAACTTTCATTGTGCGATTATTTTTTTAAGAAAAAAAAAACAATTTGTAATTCTCACTAGGTTAACCGGAGATCGACCGGGGTGGCATTGGTTAAGGAGAGGTTGCACAAATATATACAGAGAATCATCCCTCATCCATAGAAGTAAGACGGTAAGAGTGAGAGGCTAAGGTATGAGTATTAAATTACACCTAGGCATGATTGTATATGATGGAACTGTCTCATACTTGTATATGATGGAACTTATTGGGGGTTAGTTTAATATGGGTAAACAACATTACGTTTTATTTAAGTTAAGTAAGTAAATGAGGGGTTTTAGCTAGTTCAACTGGCGATCTTCAAATTTTTTTTTTTTAGGAATGTGTAATCGCCAGTTGAAATAGCTTTTTGCAAATAGCCATTTCAACTGGCTATTTCTGAAAGCTACTTGAAGTAGCGATTGGATTGTTCAAGTGACAAGGCTTATATATTGTGGGTACGGTGTGACAAGGCTATGTATAATCCTTGAAGTGGCTATTTCTGAAAGCTTATATCAACTTCTTAATAATATCCCACTAAAGCTCCTTCTGGTTTCTCGTCTTTCTTTTCTTAATACAATTCCTATCTTTGAAATTGGTACTTGTTTTCTATACACTACTTTACGATAATTTCAAAAATACACTTCATTAAATAAATTTTTTCAAACATTCACCACTTTAAACGAAAACCATTCCGAAAATGTCATTTAACGCTCCATTTTTTTATCTTGTTTCTGGACTTCCGGAGTTCCTTGGGTCGGTGGTGTTGTGGGAGAGACGATGTGTAGAGCTGATGGTATGATTCTCGTTGATCGTCAGCTCTCATTTGAAGATCTGGTTGAGAAGGTTAGTATAGTTTGCAAAGTCGATCTCAGAGTCATACAGATCTCGTTCACACTTGTGTGGACAGATTTGTCTGGTAGAAGAAGTTATGTTTATATCAAAGATAACCAGTTTGTATGTGCAATCTATATGTATGCGTTTAATCTTCCGGAGTTGTATGTTATGTTACAACCCACTGCTCCTCCTTTGCCATCGTCCCAATTCATTCAACCCTCTTATGAGTTTGGGGGATCTAGTCAGGGTGCTGTGTTGGGAGGTAGAGGGGTAATTGATGTTGGTGAGCCTAGCAACCGACATCAATTAGATTTGAATGTGTTCCCAGAAGCGCAAAACGATGGTGACGAGGACAGCGATGACCCTACTTATAACGTCATGTCTTCCAATTTTAGTGGTTTTGGGTTAGAGGACATTAACACCGATCTAGCCAGTTCCTGTTCTGGGTCAAGTTTAGACCCCTCTAGCTCAGACCCAGAGGATGAGGTGGTACCTCATGTCCCTATTGACCATTATGTCTATTCTGCTGTCCGTGATGAGCCTGACCGTTCTTCACGATCTATATTTTCCAAAATGTTTGATGGAAACGTTGACAATATCGTCGGTGGTACGCTATTCGAAACTAAGATAGATGTTCAAAATGCCATGACAAGTTGGTCTTCGAAGAGGGGGGTTTCGTATCGAACGGTTGAGAGTCGTAAAAAGACGTGGGCTGTTGAGTGTGGGACTAGAGCCACAAGTTACCCTCAGGAGTTGCTTCACGGTGTAATCTGTGGTTGGAAGGTGCGAGCGACACAACAGAGGGGTTCTGGGTTGTGGAAGATTGTTGTTTGGACTCCTCAGCACAATTGTGCCGGAGCTTCTAACGCGAGTAGGAGGAATAACGTTACCTCCCGGGAAATTGGTGTGTTGGTTATGGATGAAGTTAAACAGGATACTGGATATAAAGTTAAACTAGTCCAACTCGATGTGAAAAAAGCGTTCCACGTGGATGTGAGTTACAGTAAGGCGTGGCACGGGCGGAGGAAGGCAATCGAGGCCGTGTACGGGTCTTGGGAGCGCAATGTCAGAGACCTTCCTAGGTATATGGCGGCTCTTCAGGTGGGTTAATATGTTTTTTTAGGGGATTGTATTATTTTGTGATTTATAATGTTATTTCATCTGTTTCCCGTCATCTTGTTTAGGTCGCTAACCCGGGAACGTATGTTAAGTACAAGTTTTCTGAAGGGACGAAGTATTTGCCCCAGCGGGTGCTGAAGTATGTTTTCTGGTCTTTTGCTCCTTGCATTGCCACTTTTCAAGAGTCTTGTCCCGTTGTTTCTGTGGACGGGACACATCTTCGTGGATCCTACAAAGGGAAGTTGTTGGTTGCTGTTTGCAAGACGTCTAACAACAACATAATGCCGGTGGCATTCGCTCTTGTTGATGAAGAGACTACACTTAGCTGGACCTTTTTCTTGAATAACCTGAAGAAGTCGATCATCAGAGATCGGTTCACTTGTGTGATCTCGGATAGGCATCTAGGTATTTTACATTTTAAAAATTCTTCACTTTATTATTGTTTGTTGTAATTGTTACTGAAACTTACCTCGATGGTTTTGGAAGGTATAATAGCGGCGATGAAGGTGATGTTGCAGAAGTACCCTTCATATGGGCTGCACAGATTTTGCTTAGAGCACATCAAAGCCAATTTGTTGACCAATTTTAGGAGAAAGGAATTGAAGGAGGCTTGCCAGATCTTGGGGACGGAGCTCAATCAGACGAAATACTGGAATGCTTGGGGTAGAATTAATGAGTTAAACCCCGAAGCTGCTGCGTATCTACAACAAATCGACCCAACGATGTGGACACTCTTTGAGGATGGTGGGCATAGATGGGGGTTGAGTACGACCAACATGTCGGAGAGCTACAACAACGTACTCAAAGGAGCACGTCACCTACCCATTAGAGCCATGGTTGAGAGCACTCTTGAGAAATGTGCCTATATATTCCGCAGAGATCGTCCTAAAATCAATGCCTGCAACACTCCACTACCGCCACATCCGATGGCCATTTACATGGCAAATATGTTGGATTCGACAAGACAGACGGTTACCTCATGGGGAGATTGTTTTGTGGTTGTTGATGAAAGGGGCCACAAGTTTGAGGTGAAACACCTTGCAGGGGTTTGTAGTTGCGGGAAGTGGCAGAACAATAGGTTTCCTTGCTCCCATGTGATTGCGGTTGCTAATTCCGTTATTTACGATCCATTGATGACTATCAACCGATTTCATACGATGGAAGGTTGGAGAGGGCAGTATTCAGGAAACTTTCATCCAGTTATGGGTTGTGGGATGTGGCCAACTGTTGACTGGTCACTTGAGGTTGATGAGGTTAGACTGGTTAGGCATTCAGGTCCAGGTAGTAGAACTGTTAATCGTAGATTAGGGGCGATGGATTACACTAGGAGACGTGCTGGTAATGTTAGAAGTGGACCACCATGTACGCGTTGTGGGAACATGAACCATGTACGTAGACGTTGTCCAATGTCACATCCCCCGACTGATAGAGTTGCCGAGAGAGATGAGAGTGATTAGCATACATCATTGTGTAATTCCTATCTTAATGTACGAAGACCCGTTTAATTCCTATCATTGTGTAATTCCTATCTTAATGCACATTACACGAAAATAACACCAATAAATTAAAAACCGAAATCCATACAAAGGAAACCACGACAATTACAATAAACTAAAACAATAAACTAAAACCGTTAATTACGAAAGCGTCTAGGACAATATAAAGGAAACGAATACATCATACCAAAACTACTAATCCGAATCGTCCGTTTCGGGTGTGAAAATACGTCTAGGACGAGTACCAAAACCAATGCCTTGGGTTGGTCTGACGTGTTGGTTGTTATCCCGACGACCAACAGGTCTGGTAAGCCGCCTAAGCTGTTGTTCGGGTGTCAAATACACACTTTGTGGAGCATCAACAACCGCAGTCTGGTCAGAGGGCCTCAAGTCAAACTCAAATCCAAACCTGCACCATCATATGCACCACCACCCAAGTTGGTAGTGCCGGTCACAGCTCCATCATATCCACCACCCAAGTAGGTAGTGCCGGTCACAGCTCCATCATATCCACCATATATAACCCCACCACTACCACCGACCCCACCTGTGTTACCACCACCCCAGTTACCACCACTACCACCGTCTCTACCGTATACAACCCCACCACTACCACCGACCCCACCTGTGTTACCACCACCCCAGTTACCACCACTACCACCGTCTCCACCTATTACACCACCACCCCAGTTATCACCACCGATGAAACCACCTATTTGTTCCCAATTCAAAGCATCCAAGTCAAGGTCATCCAAGCCCATGAAACCACCTTGTTGGGCTTGATACTGCGGAACAACCTCGTCCTGTTGGTGTTGGTGCTGATATTGAGCATTGTAAGCTTCTTGCGTTGACCGTGCCTCGTCGCGTGTCCGAGGATGTCTTCGTTGTCTCATTGGTGGAAGCTGTTGTTCGGCATCTGCGGCGGGAGGGCTCCTCATGACCTGAGTAGGTGGCACGGTAGCAGGAGGATCTACCCAAGGACTCGTACCTACACTTCCAAGATAGGCACCTACTTCGTGTGCCAAAGATTGATCACTCCATCCTTGCGCACGTTGACGGAGATCAGTCAAACATTGGTTCTACAAAATCAAAATATATTAAATTAAATTAAATTAAATTAATTAAATTAAATACAGTACAAAATCAAAATAAAAATGATTTAAGTTAAATAAAATATAAAAACATACCGTATACAACAACCTCTCTCCGTGCGGATTGTACCCGCTAATAGTCCTGACGTCTGGATCACATATGTAACGAACAGAGTTATTTAGATACCATGTTAGATAACACGGATCTACTTCGGGAACCCTACTAGGATCAATCGGCCCTGTATAAAAAAACCGTTGATGCCTTTCGTTCCACATGTTGATATACTCTAGTAGGTGTTCATTCCTCCATTTGTCCACGCTTTTTCTTGTCAAAAACTTAATAGTCACATGGATCTTCCAGTTGTTCTCTGTCAAAACAAGCCCACCCACAGGCACCGTTTGGACACCACCAAACTGTCTAATACATCGATGGGGGTTGTGGAAGGCAACCCACAATCCACATATGAGAGGCACGGTGGAGAGGTATATTTCCCAGCCACTCCTGCACGCATGTGGTAAACTATGTACGATGTTCGTGTAGGGGGTCCACTCGAACTACATAAAAAGTAAACGGAAACGAATTAGTAACGAATGGAAACAAGTAGCATCAAAAAAATAAATGGTCCCCTCTCTAGTAAAAGAAGTAGTACCTGTTCCCATGAGAAGGTGGCCAACTGATCCCGATAATAAGGCAAATTTACTTTTCGCTGAATGCAACGGCGGTCGGTGTAACGACTACCTAAGGGACCTCCAATAACTGGCATGCAGCAGTTGTGTCGCTCCGTTCATGTAAATAGTGGCCGAGGGGGGTTGTAAAACACATTTACACATATCATGCAGCAAATAAGCCAAGACAGCTGAACCCCAACTGTAGCCACTGCACACATCAAAGTCAGACACACACTTAACCATATCCTTGTGAACATGTGTCTTCTTAGAGTTAATAAACAACCCGTTACCTAACATCCAAAGAACAAAACAACGAGCACGCTGCTGCATGTCGGCCTCAGTTAACGTAGCGGGTCTACGTATCCTAGTTTCCAAGTGTGACGTGACCAACCACTCGGCTTCAAAATAGGAACTCCCATGGGGAAGATCCTCTAAACCAAGCATCCCCTGAACATAGGACTCCCAATCAGTGTCGGGAACCACCAAACCGGTGAGATTAGACCCCACAAGATATCTATCTACCCTAAGACCAAGGAGGACCTCAACATCCTGCAGAGAAATCATCGCCTCACCTACTGGAAGGTGAAATGTGTGGGTCTCGGGACAAAATCTCTCAAGCAGTGCATGCAAAAGAGAGTGGTCATTTCTCAAGTTTTCTAACTTGAAAAATACCCCAAAGCCCATCTGTGCGACATAATTTGCCGTTCCTTGACAAATCTCCATCTCATACGTCCACTCTCTCCATACATTACCGTCCGCTCTACGTGCTTTGGCGACAACATCAGATGGACGTTCATGCCTAAAAACCTGTGCGGATATATGCTTTGCCTGGAGACAAAATAGAGTATCACAGAGGGGACCCTGAA
This sequence comes from Heliosperma pusillum, assembly GCA_022085475.1. Classification (NCBI taxonomy): domain Eukaryota; kingdom Viridiplantae; phylum Streptophyta; class Magnoliopsida; order Caryophyllales; family Caryophyllaceae; genus Heliosperma; species Heliosperma pusillum. Next base: position 1,133 of record JAIUZE010073578.1, on the reverse strand, counting down.
AACATCTAGGCTGGGAAGAAGAAGAAGATGCCATAACTGTAAAAGATTTAACTATGAATTAGCTTCTTTAATGGTTTTAACATATAAACAATTACACATCAGACAAACGGAACAACCAGAAAAAAAAAGGGTTAAAACATTGACTAACTAAATACTTTTATTTAATACGCAGATAATTAATATATGAAAAACAAAAGAGAGATTTCATTTATCCAATCAATGATATTCAATCTTATCCGTAATCAGGATAGAACCAACCATGATCAAACAACTGGCATATCACTCCCTCCCTTTTTCCCTATAAATAACACCTTCCTAAAACTTATTTTCACACAACTCCTCCCTCCTCAACCACCAACACCTCACCACTACAAAATTTAACAATGTCTGATAATTGGGATTCTGAAGTTCAGGAAGTGCAGAGGGAAATAGATAGAATTAGGGACGAGTCGGATAATTTTCAAACTCGTCTTAAATTATTAATTACGGAACATATTTGCATGGACTTATTATTGGGTGCTCCACCCTTAAGTAAGCTCAATGGCATATTTACAGGCAATGCTAATGTTGTACTCACTCCCTCCATGCCAGCCAACACTACCTCCGGTAATATATTAATCATTCTCTTCTTATTTTATGTTTTACATTCAATTTATTATATATATTTTATTTATAAATTCAGATACATGTACCACAAAATGCGAGGAACTAAGATCCTTAAAAGATGAATTAGTAAGCATGATTAAAAGGTTGTTCAAAATAGTGGATCAGTCCGCCTTAAGGGACCTTCTATCTGGAGAGGGTCGAGTCTTTGTTAGGCGGGAACCGGGTTATTATTGGAAAGTTTATGAAGATCTTACAACCGAGGAGGACATGCTGGCCGCATTTGGTGAGGGTGAATATGAACCAACCAACTTTATGGATGATATTTCAGATTACGATGACGAGGATCACGAGCCTATTTGCGGCACGATGGATTAAGACTAATGATTGGGATATTATTAAGACTAGTTACATTTTCTTATTAACCACTGCTGTATTCAGTCTTTTTTTAATGTTACAACTGTCATTTTTCAATGTTGTATATATGTTTCAAATTAATCAAATAAAACTTTTAAGGTTTTTTAATTAAT
>JAIUZE010073577.1:0-26421 GCA_022085475.1 Heliosperma pusillum | reverse complement strand
TCGCATGTGAAAGCTATCATGTGAAACCGATAATAAACCATGACTCGAGGTAGGGAAGCTGGTATGCTAGCTCAGAGGTTCCTCTCAGAAACATGGCCATGATACACTCAAACCCTAATCAACACGTAATCATGTGAATCAGTTAACAATCGGTAATCCCAACTCTATCAATCCTAGCCGGCTTGCATCTCACCTTCTAGAACTCATAGAATCATACAAACATGAAAGACCAATACCTCTACAAACAGGCATAAGTTCCTAGTACCGTCAATAGAAGACTTCTCTGTAACTCGAGTCTATACCACAAGGTAGGAAAACATCCTAGCCCTAGACTGCTCAGACCTAGCGACAACAGCTAACCCATTCCCTGTCTCATTACATAACCGTACATGAGAAACTCTACTAGGCGACCCCCTAAGCAGAGATGGCTAGTACTTAAGCTGGCTCCCTTCCAAAGCGGAACTCTTAGGATGCCATGCCCCCGGCTTGGTATCAAAAGGCCCAAGCCAGTGACACAAAAGCTATCAAGCTGTAAACTCCATATGCTCGTTAAATATAGTAAGGCCTATCAATGTCATGGTCCAAGATACTCATTTAGAATTAGAATGGTCAAGACGCCATATACTCATATTTCTCTATGGGTACTTAGTCAACACGACACCAACCATATAATAAAACAGTCACGGGAAAAACATCCTATCATGTGACTAATTACATATAAATCATAATCAAATATCATATCGCCTCATATCTACTAAGGCTAATTCAATAATTAAATACAACTTTACTTGAAGACAAATCCCCGACCCGAGTCCCGCGACGGGTCATCAGTCAAATCGGGCTGACTAGATCTTAGTTTGACCAAACCCGTTGGATCAAACCGGCTAGAAACAGAGTCTTTATCACATAGACATAAAATCAACATATTCATTACATGTTATTTTAATAAAACTTCTAACATGTGAATTATTAAATCTTACGTAAACCCCGCTTGACTTAAAGGATATCAAAATAAACTACGATCTCGTCTTATAATTTCTAACATGTGAGAAATAATAATTTTATGAAAAACCTTTTTAATTAAATATTTTACTTATTAATATTTCCCACTTGCTAAATATTACAAAACACGATAAAAATGACGATAACTCAAAAACCGTCACAAGTCCCAAAGTGGGACCCACGGGCTGAGTTGGGCCGGACCCCACATGGGCCTGGAGGGCCCCACGGCCTGTTTTGACAAAAGTGGGCTGTTTTGCTTAAATTTCTAAAATCGATTTCTAATATTTTCCCGCATGCTTTAACATAATTAAACCCCGTCAAAACAACAACATAACAATCAAACATCGACACAAACACCAAAGACCAACCCCGGACCAAATCCAGACCGGGCTGGACCGGCCTGAACCGGTCTGACCAGGCCTGAACCGGCCGGTCTGGTTCGGGTTTCAGCCCCATTTTCCGGCCACCCAACACGGTCCAACAACCACCACTCCAATTTAATTCTAACATGTTTTTAATTAACAAACATCCATTTTAACAACCAATTTAACCATCCATAATACCACAATCATTAACATGAATAAATCATAAAAATATAACAAGAACACTAACCTATTTATAAATTCCTACAACATAATAAAATTAACCACTTATCATGTTACTAACTAAAATCATAAAAATCATAATCATATGAACAAAGACTAAAGATGAACCAAAACTAAAGTAAACCAAAGCTATGTAACATTTATTCGTCGAGTAAAACGGAATTGTTACCTTAGCTAGCCAAAACAATTAGCACCAAAATAATAATAAGAAGTATATAATAAGAAACCCGTCTTCTAATCTTCCCCTAATATATACGAGTCACCAAACTCGTCTTCAAAATCTTCCCCTATAAGAAATGACAAGAAAAACATTATTAGAAGTAAAAATAGATTTTCCATAATTAAAGTGTTGAAAACGATTTTGACGTAATTGAAAATAAACCGTACTTGAAGATGGAGAGCGAGGAGGAGATTCTAGAAATATAAGTTAGGACGGATTTAATTAAGAAATGAAGGTTTTATGAAGGTTTTGCTCAAGAACGATGAAGAACGGATGAAGAACGCGAAGAACGCTCAAGAACGATTAAAGAAAGTGATATTTTGATCTTAATTTGATTTGTTGAAAAATGACAAGTTGTTTGTGAGTAGGAATGAGTGGATGAGTGCCGTGTAAATATAGGCCAAAATAGTGAGTTGGGTTTTGAAATTGTTGTTATGGAATTGACCCGGTATAATAATTATATTACCGTAATTAATTAGATATTAAGTTAATTGAATTAAATATCAAGATATTATGTTATTGTAATGAAACGAAAGAAAATATCAAGGTCAAAGAGAGAAGAAAAACCGTGAGGATAGGAGAGAAAGCGGGTCTGATTTTGAGCGATTTGCGTAATTTTCGTTAACTGATCGATAAATTTGAAAATATCTTAGATATTCTTATTAATTTAATCAAAAGAATTAAAATATCTAACGTGAGTGGAAAACGATGACATGGGCGCGTGACTCATGCCAAAGTCGAGTTTCGATTTTGTTGCGCGCTTTACGATGCGTCGGGAATAGTTAAATGACGTTTGGTTAAAAACCGTATAAGTTATTCTTTAAATTTCCGAATAAATTCAAAATAATTTCATTAAATTATGATAATTCTTAATAAATCCAAATAAAAATAAATTAAAAATATTATTTTTTTTTTAAATAAAATTTCGGTCTTCAAACTTGCAAGGCGAGTCGGGAAAAGTCAACGAAAGTCAAAGTCGACTTAAAAGTCGAGAAAATTCAAAAATGACTTAAAAGTCAAGAAAAGTTTATAACGACTTAAAAGTCAAGAAAAAGTCAATGACGATTTTTAAAATTCAAGGAAAAGTCAAAGACGACTTAAAAGTCAAGAAAAGTCAAAGATGACTAAAAACGGTCTTTCCATGAAATCCCTCAGAAATTCCAAATACGAACGCGGAATTTCAAAATAAGACTCGGAACAAAAATTTCTATTTTAAAAACTTAAGTTCTACTGAAAAGTGTTAGTAAATATTTTTACTAGAAAAATTGGGTACTTTTCGGGTGTTGTTTACAGAGTTATAACTTTACAAACATAAAATCACTCTAATGGAATAGTTACCGAATGACGACCTATACTATCTAATCTTCACAAAGATCTTCTGTTGGACCAATTTTATAGTTTTGATAATGACATGTGCTTACTTGATAATGTGCTTTACTTGAATATATCATATGCATGTAATTGTGTGCTTTAGTCTTATTATAGCTAACAACAATTACGAGAAGAAAGATCAAATTTATAACAACTTCAGGAATAACTTGGAAGTTTACATGGAAGTTATAGCTACCCAGTCATAACTTTAAATAAAATCGCTTCAAGCAAGATCTACCTCAAATAACACAAGACTCAAGATGGAGGGTCTTTGTGATCAAGATGAAGAGATGATCCGTATACTGAAGATCTTTGTGAAGATTAGATAGTATAGGTCGTCATTCGGTAACTATTCCATTCGAGTGTTTTTATGTTCAAAGTTATAACTTTAGCCTATAACTTTGGATGATAAATGTTGATGCATGATTTTGGAAATAAAATGTTTTAAATGTTTTCAAAAGTGAAAGAGTATTTTTATATTTATCAAAAGTTTTAATTGAGAATATATTTATGAGATTCTATTGGTTAGTAATACAACTTATGGGTTGTCATGCTACCTAGGATTTCTAATATATTCTATCTCAATTTGTTGTTAACCTAATAAGCCCACCTAGGGTTTGAGCCACCTAGTGTTTCGTGTAAACCAAGGGATTGTGCCACCTAGGGTTGCGTGCCTCCTAGGGTTTCGTGAGACTAGGGATTTCGGCCTCCTTAGGTTGTTTCCCTTGTTTACCTAATCTAGGATTCTACTATATCTTTACAACAATATTTTGAAATATTAAAGATAAATATATTTCTAAAAGATAAACCAAATAATATTCTGAGATAAAGATATTTCTAAAAGATAAAGCAAATATTATTTTATGATATTAAAGATAAATATCTTTCTTAAATATTAAGCAAGGGTTTTAGATCTACTATGCTTCTATTACTATAAATACTCCTTCACATCTCAATTGTATAAGACACGAAATACACAAGAACTACACGACACACATACTACTTGTGTTGATTTTCCAAAATCGTTTTAAAGCAAACCTTTGAGCAAAATATTTCTTATTTTTAGAGTTTGTTTTTCAAAAGAGTCGTGCATCAATTATTATCAATCGCTTGAGTGAAATACGTTATTGGATAATAGTACATCATTATAATCTTACAATTCTTTAACGGGAATCTGTGTGAGTTATATTGTACTTTCTTATTAACGTAAGATAGTATAAAGTATTTAGCGATACTCACCTTGAGTTATAATCATAGTGTTGATTATACGAGTGGGTTGATAATTTTTGTAATCCGTAGAAAGGTACTAAGAATTATTAATCGAGAATAGTGGACGTAGGTTTCAACGTGTGAAACTGAACCACTTCAAAAATCCGTGTGCTTCTCTCTACTCTCTTATCTTTTCGTTATTTTGTTATTTGCGATTACTTTGATTAATTAATTAGTTGATTTTAATCCATAAGATCAAATAATTAATTACATATCATATAAATTGAAAAAGTGGGGCTAGTTTTTAATACTCAATTCACCCCCCCTCTTTCGTATTCGATCAATAGAATCTACAATTGGTATCAGAGCCTCGTGCTCTTGATTGCCTTACAGCAAGGAGTCTGATCCGTTTATCCTTTTATTTTTATTTATTTTCCGCTACATTTAATTTAATTTTAATGGATTCCAAATATCTGAAGTGTCCCGTATTCGATGGGAAGAACTACAGTTTATGGAAAAATATGATGACCCATTACATAAAGGGTAACGATTGGGAGTGTTGGCAAATCATTAAGCATGACCCTAATAAGATCATGCTTGGATCTGTTACTGGCACTCGCATCGAAAAGAAAGAAGATGACTATGTTGAGGCAGATTATAAGAAAGCTGAGAAAAATTCAAAAGCTATCAGTCTGTTGCAAAACGGCATAACTCATATTGAATTTGATTGTTTCTCATCTAGTTCTACTGCTAAGGAAATATGGGAGGGTCTAGAGTTAGCCTATGAGGGGACAACTGTTGTCAAAAAGCAACGTATTTCACTACTGATGCGAAAATACGAATTGTTCTCTCTGGAACACAATGCATCGCTTGACATCATGTCGACTCGCTTCTCTAGTATCATTAATGAATTGAAAAATCTTGGAAAAACTTTTGACTCCGAGGAAATTGCCAGGAAGATCCTTAGAAGTCTATCTAAACGATGGAGACCTAAGGTGACAGTAATTGAGGAATGTAAAGATCTATCTAACCTATCTTATCAAGAGCTACTCGGAACCCTAATGGCTCACGAGATTACTCTTGATGAGGATGAGGCAAATGATAGTAATAGTAAGAAAGTGGCTTTACAAGCCGAGTCTAGTGAAAAATAAGATTCGGATCTTGAAGATAAAACAGTGTTATTTGCTAGACGTTTTAAGAAAAAATTCTTTAATAAACCACAAGGAAAAACGTTTAACAATAACATTAACAAATCTTATAAAAAGCCAATTGAGTCAAAAGGGTCTCTCTCTAGTCGTGGTTGTTTCAAATGTGGGGATAATGATCACATGACCAAGGATTGCCCCACATGGAAGAAAATCAAAGACAAAAATCAACGAGACAAAACAAAGAAGGAATTCAAGCAAGTTATGATGGCTTATTGCTAGGGAGATCTTGACACAGAAGACGACGAGTTAGAGGAAGAAGAAGTCGCCAACCTGTGTCTGAGCAACGTCAGTCTTGACCTATTTTCTGACGATGACAACGAAAGTGAATCCGAGATGTGCCTTGTCGCCAACTCAGATTCGGAACCAGATTCAGAAGATGATGAAGAGGTTAGTCATCTTGAACTTAAAAAGCAAGTTAAGAATTTATCTAAGAAGTCTTTAATTAAGTATTTTGAAGAAGCCTTAGATCATTGTCATGAACAGAGTCCTGAATTAAAAGATCTTAAAGAACAAATTCTTGACATTGCTGAGGAAAACCAACTTCTAAAGGCCAAAGCTAAAAAGCTCAAGTCTAAAGTTATGGCAACTTCAGCTACAACTTCAGACATGACAAATATTGAGAAAGAAGCTCTTGAGTCTAAAGTTATAGCTAATGAAGCTATAATCTCAGAGTTAAAACTCAACATTAAGCATCTTCAAGCCAAAGTTGTAGCTAATGAAGCTATAAGTTTAGAATTGAAGAAAGTCAATGAGCTTTTACAGTCTGAAGCTAAGGCAAAGGAAGTTGCTATCATTGATCACGAGAAAGAAAATTCTCAGCAATTGAAAGATATAAAGGCTGAATTCTCCCAAGCCAAAAGTCAACATAATGAGGAGAAATTTATCTTGAACAAACGTTTTAATGCTTTTCGTGAAAACTTTAAAAAGAACAATCCCTCCAAATACTCGAATGTTGATCATTCGTTATGTGAAAAAGAAATTCAGTCTTTGAAGGAATTGCTCCTACATGCACGAAAAGTTCATGATAAATGGGAAGGAAGTCAGAAAGTCTTAGACTTCCTTACCGAACAGCCTAACAATAACATGAAGATGGGTCTAGGTCATGAATGTTACAGTCGTAGAGACCATGATAAGTGCAAATCCACTCCTTCTGACCGTGATTTCAGAAGAAGGAAGTATGTCAATATTTCAGAATATCCGATTTGCAATTATTGTGGTCACAACGGTCATGTTAAAGAGGATTGCGTTAAATATGTCAATGATAATAAAAATCAAACTGAGTTTGTTAAAGAACATGACATGTCTAGTGTTAATGAGTCTGAACCTGAACCTCAACGTGATGAAGTTAGAAATAATGAGTTCAGATGGTTTTATGACATAGCTTTCGATTACACATCTGTACCTTCAAAATCTAAACCATATGTGAATCAGAAGCAGTCATTTAAACCTAATATGCGTCGCAACAATAACAAACACTATAATAAACCTAGAAAACCCTATATTAATAAGAAAAGAATCGTTAAACAGGTATGGGTTAGGAAGGATCAAATATATAGAGTCACTAATCACAAAGGACCCAACATAGCGTGGGTACCTAAAAGCTGTATTTAATTCTCTTGCAGATAATAGTGAAAGAAAATAATCTATGGTATCTCGACAGTGGTTGTTCGAGACACATGACCGGAAACAAGAATATTTTTCTTTCGCTAGAGCCCTTCAACGGTGGCAAGGTCACCTTTGGAGACAACAAGAAGGGCAATATAATCGGTGTAGGTAAGATTGGTATATCTTCTTCACATGCTATTAATAATGTATATCTGGTAGATGGTCTTAAGCATAACTTGCTAAGTATCTCTCAATTATGTGACAAAGGAAATAAAGTCGTTTTTCATTCAAATGTTTGTCGTATCATAATTGAAGGTACTAGTACTGTTATTTTAGAAGGCTTACGTAAAAGGAACGTGTATATGATTGATTTAAACAAAGTCACTACAAGTTCCTTTACGTGCATGAAAGTTACTGTGGATGATTCATGCTTGTGGCACAAGAGGTTTGCACACATTAGTCCAACAATTTTAAAGAAACTCAAATTGTGGGATTTAGTTGAGGGTTTACCCTCAATCAAATTCGAACAAGAGAAGATGTGTGACTCATGTGCCCGTTGTAAACAAGTTAGATCTTCATTCAAACCAAAACGAGTAGTAAGTACAGAGCGTCCACTTGAGTTGGTACACATGGATTTGTGTGGACCTATGAAAGTTAGAAGCCGCGGTGGATCAAGGTACGTATTCGTTCTAGTCGACGACTACTCAAGGTATGTATTGCCTATCTTTCTATTTACTAAAGATGAAACTTTCGATGACTTTCTAGTACTAATGAAGCTCGCCCAAAACAAGTATGATAAAAAGTTAGTTTCCATTCTTACGGATCATGGCACCGAATTTGATAATCAAGCTTTTATAGAATATTGTAGGGAGAATGGTGTAGGACATAACGTTTCTGCACCATGAACCCCACAACAAAACGGTGTCGTGGAACGTATGAATAAAACATTAGAGGGCATGGCCTACATTATGCTTTTGTGTAGTGGCCTTCCTAAGAACTTTTGGGCAGAAGCCATTAGTACTGCATGTGACAACCCTCGCTAATGCGGAAATAAAACATAACAAGCATGTGATTTATATAGAGGAAAATACAATGTTTGTAAAACTTTTTACATGCAAATAGGAAATACGAGGAATGTAATTAATTACAACCTTAAATAGAATATAATACAAAGATACGAGGTCTCTCAAAATGTTATCCAATATCAAAGTTATTAGCAACTAGCTAAACAACGTCTAGAGGTGACTCATCCAGGCCAACGCCCGCTAGCTCACACCTGAACCCAAAATACCACAAGCAAAAAGCTATCCAATCAAGCAACCTGTTCATCCATGAAAAACATGAACCCCACAATCATTGGGGAGTAATTCCGGGTTCTCCCAGCCATATCACATTAAACGTACATAAAAGGAAATACAAAAGTAGAAGCATGCATTTATAGTTATACATGTGAAATACGAGAAGGATAAATAGGCAATTCAATATATAAAGATAAGAAAACATGAAGTACAAATCCGTAACCATCATATTATACAAAGACTCGGGGATGACACTCTTAGGCAACCATACACACTCACTAGGGCTTGCATCTCACCGTTAGCGGCATAAGTTTGATAAGATTGAGACTCGACAAACAAACCATGCCAAGTCATCCAAAGATCATAAGTAATTAATCATATAATCATCTATTCAAACGTACAATACGTTGACAACATCTCTCACGGTAAATGACACGCACTAGCACCGTGTACATGGCAAGTATGATGAAAATCGCATCCACGGGATAAACATTTCCCTGAACGCATACACGATTCAATTCATTTCGTATATGTAGACTAATTTCCTCCTGGTCCTAGTCTAAATCTGGCCAGACTCTCGGAATCAAATTTTCCGATTCGACATGCGATAAACATTTCGCATCCAAGACTCGGTCAATCAAAGACGCCGAGTACCCCAAATTCGATCAACCTTCACGATAGAGGCGGAAAAGAGCACAAGCATCATAACAAGCGGTACGCTACATGCAATGACACCACCTCGCAAGTATACAACATTTGACGGCCGGGTCGATCAACGCAAAGCGTTCGCCTCCCAACATCGTCGTCATATGCCCACTAACACATGCAATCAAGCAGTAAGGATACGCTCCCCGTTCCGACATTCCAGCCTTACGAACGTGGAGGTAGCCAAGGTGGAGTGTAAACTACTAAGGCTTGTGTTGTGACAACCCTCGCGAATGCGGAAATGTAAAACATACAAGCATGTGAAATAATATGCGGAATTACGGTATTTTAAAAACCTTTAAACATGCAAGATATATATAACACGAGGTGTGTCAAAATGTTACAAACTAACTACGGAAATAAAACAAAGAGACGAGGTCTCTTAAAATGTTAGCAAAGAACAAGTGTTTAACAAAACTAGCTACTATCGTCTAGAGGTGAAACTTCCAGGGACAACGCCCGCTAGCTCACACCCGAACCCCAAAACATCATATCCAAAAAAGTCATCCAATGCAAGCAACCTGTTCATTCATGAAAAACAAGAACGCCACAGTCAGTGGGGAGTAACTCCGGGTTCTCCCAGCCATATCACCTTTAACGTACATATAAGGAAACACAAAGGTAAAATCATGCATATATAGATATCCATGTGAGTAACGATAAGAAAAGATAGGCAATCCAATATATAATGATAAGATCATATGGAAATCAAATCCGAAACCATCCTGTTATTCAAAGACTCGGGGAAAGACACTCTTAGGCAACCGAATACACTCACTAGGACTTGCATCTCACCGTTAGCGGTATAAGATTGATAAGATTGAGACTCGACATACAAACCAAGTCAAGTCATGCGATGATCACATTAAATCCAACATATTATCATCCATTCACGAACCAAGACCATAACGGTGTCCAATCATGCAATGACCATGAATAATATCATGAAATCACGCATTCAAAGACCGACAACACAAGACGACAACTCTAACGGTAAATGAAACGCACTAGCATCGTGTACATGGCAAGTATGATTAACAGGCATCCACGGGATCACATTTCCCCGAACTCATACACGATCAACATTTCGTATATGTAGACTATTTTCCTCCTGGTAGCATGACGATAATAATACGGTCCTAGTCTAAACCTGGCCAGATTCTCGGAATAAACGTGTTCCGATTCGACATGCGATAAACATTTCGCATCCAAGACTCGGTCTTACACATGACGCCGAGTACCCCAAATTCGGTAGATCAATTCACGAAAGAGGCGGAAAAGAGCACAAGCCTCATAACAAGCGTTACGCTACATGCAAATAACACCACCTCGCAAGTACACAACATTTGACGGCCGGGTCGATCAACGCATAGCGTTCAACTCCCAACAACTTCGTCGTATGCCCACTAACACATGCATTTAAGCAGTAGGATACCTCTCCGTTCCGACATTCCAGCCTTACGAACGGGAAGGTAGCCAAGGGAATGAGAATACAAAGCACAAGACAAAATAGTGCTCAAACCGTAACATTTGTAAAAACCGACTCAAAGTGGGATATAGCAAAAACCGTCACAAAACATGTGATACAAGCGAAAGAAATATTATATATTCAACACATTCATATTATAAGTCACTACGTAAAATTATACGTTAAATGAACGATCGGAATTATTATAAATGAAAACCGTAAACAAAAATCACAAAGAACTCCAGCAGGTGCCAGCCGGTCAGGCTGACCTGCTGCCGGTCCACCGGCTCAGGCCACAAGTCAATACGAAAACCAACCTGAAAATGCAGTGTGTCCCAGCCGGTCAGGCTGACCGACTGCCGGTCAACCGGCTGGGACCAATGGGTCATATGAAAAACAAAGGAAGAAAGGGGGGGGTGTCTCAGCCGGTGGTCTGACCGGCTGCCGGTCGACCGGCTGAGCCCAACCTCATATTCCAAAATCACGTAAAAATGCCAAAATATACAGCAGGTGCCCCAGCCGGTGGTCTGACCGGCTGCCGGTCGACCGGCTAGGGTCTCCTGTACTCGAAAATGCTTTGTTTCATCAAAGTCGACTTTTAATAATTATCGACTATCATTCTAATTCATCAATACTCATGTAAATACTCAATAAACAACATCCATCAACAATAATACAAGTCATAAGCTTACTAACTATAATCAAAACATGGTTTCTATCCTAGAAATCACATAAAACACGTAAATGATACCGAGTAACTCTTCACCGTTACCTTTAAGCGTCTCTACTAATCGTCAAGCTCCTCTTCAATAAGGTAATAGTCTTTGTCGGGATCTTGGAGGTCACCACCTACAAATAAATCATAAAAGATGAATGAAATTCATCTTGAGAAAGACGGAAAGATTGAAAAACGAGAAAGACGATAATTTTATTATCAATACGGATAGAGGAAGGTAAGGGAAGAAGAATAAGACGAACTTACGTGAATTCTATCAAGTAACGAAGAAGTTACGTTGAATCAAAGATCGAAATCAAAGAGGAGAGTTTTGGGGATTTCTTAAGGAGGAAGTAATTTGGTTTGATTTTGGTTGAATGATAATTAGGTTAAGGGAGTTAGAGTATGAGTAAGGAAAAAGTCAAACCAAAAGTCAAACTCGCCTTAAGACGGGATTCCCATGGAATCTCGCGGAAATTCCAAATACGAACTCGGAAATTCTAAATTCGACTCGGAACATAAAATCTTAATTAAAACTTAAAATTACTGAAAAGATTTCGTAAAATATTTCTACTAGAAAAATAGGGTACATTTCCGGATGTTACAATCACCCCACCTTTTAAAAAGTTTCGCCCTCGAAACTTGAGGAAAGAAAATAATACCTTACTCAAAAAGACTCGGATATTTACTACGCATAGAAGCTTCAGTTTCCCAAGTCTCTTCTTCGACATTAGCACTTCTCCACAAGATTTTCACCAAAGGAACTACTTTACTTCTCAACTTCCTATCCTTACGATCTAGGATACAGATCGGCTTCTCTTCAAAGGATAAATTCGGTTCAAGCTCGGGCAATTCCTTTTGAAATACATGGCTTGGATCACTAACATACTTTCTCAATTGAGAAACATGGAATACATCATGAACCTTAGCCAAATTCGGCGGCAAATCCACCTTATAAGCAACGGCACCAATCCTTTTCACAATATCAAAGGGTCCAATGTATTTCGGGCTCAATTACCCTTAACACCAAACTTTTACACCCCCTTCATGGAGATACCTCAAGAATACTTATCACCCACTTCAAAACTCTAAAGGCCTTCTTCGGATATGGCATTAAAGACTTTTGCACGGTATGAGGCGGCGTTCATTCTATCACGAATATGACCTTCACATTATAAATGGTTTTTCAACAAGAAACTCGGGGCCAATCACGATGTCACTCAATGATTCCAACAAATCGGGACATCCGACATTTCCTTCCATAAAGGCTTCATATGGAGCCATCTTAATCGATGCATGATAGCTATTGTTGTAAGAAAACTCCACCAACGGTAAGCTCTTTTCCCAACTAAACTGAAAGTCAAGAACACAAGCTCTAAGCAAGTCTTCTAAAGCCTGAATAGTCCTCTCAGTCTGACCATCCGTAGCGGCATGAAAAGCAGTACTCATCAACAACTTACTACCCATGGCTTCTTGCAAAGCTTTCCAAAATCTCGAACAGAACCTCGGATCTCGGTCGGATATAATCTCCAAAGGAACACCATGGTATCTAACAATTTCATCCACATAAGCTTTTGCTAATCGGTCCAAACTCCAAGTTTCTTTGATCGGAATAAATCTAGCACACTTGGTTAACCGATCAACAACAACCAAAACGGCATCTTTACCTCCAACGGTTCTCGGCAAAGCCATAACAAAATCCATAGAAATAGATTCCCACTTCCATAGCGGAATATCCAACGGTTGTAGCAATCCACCGGGTCTCTTGTGTTCAATATTCACTTGTTGGCAAGTCAAATATCTTCCAACATAAGAAACAACATAACCCTTCAAGTTCGGCCACCAAAATTGTAGCTTCAAATCCTTGTACATCTTATCACCTCCGGGGTGAATAGAATAAGGGGAAAGGTGAGCTTCATCAAGAACTCGCTTCCTCAAATTAAGAGCATTAGGAACGAATAAACGACCATGGAAACGAAGAACACCTTCATTATCAAACTTGAAATCTTTACCTTTACCTTCAAGAATATTGGCTTGGATAGACTTGTAGGTAAGATCATCAACTTGGCTTTCACGAATTTCACGGAGAAACACAGGTTCGGCAATCATGGCACCAACATGCACAAATCCACGCTCTACAAATTCCAAACTCAATCTTCGAAACTCGGCACAAAGATCAACAGGTAATACATGCAAAGCATTCAAAGCATGAGAAGCTTTCCTACTAAGAGCATCTGCAACAACATTAGCCTTCCCTTCATGATACAATAACTCAAAATCATAATCGTTCACCAATTCCAACCATCTTCTTTGCCTCATATTCAACTCTTTTTGAGTAAATATGTACTTCAAACTCTTGTGATCGGTGAAGATACGACAATGAACTCCAATTAAATAATGTCTCCACACTTTCAAAGCATGAACAACAGCGGCCAATTCTAAATCATGAGTAGGATAATTCACTTCATGAACTCTCAATTGCCTAGAAGCATAAGCCACCACTTTCCTATTCTGCATAAGAACACAACCTAATCCCATTTTAGAAGCATCACAATAGACATCAAAATCTACTCCATCTTCAGGAAAAGTCAACACCGGAGCGGTAGTTAACCTCTTCTTTAACTCTTGAAACGCATTTTCACAAGCTTCATTCCATAGGAATTTGGTTTCCTTCTTCAACAACTGAGTCATAGGCCTAGCAAGCTTAGAGAAATCCTTGACAAACCTTCGGTAATAACCAGCTAACCCAAGGAAACTTCGAATCTCTCTAATATCAGTCGGACTCTTCCAATCAACAACGGCCTCAATTTTAGAAGGATCCACCATTACACCTTCTTTAGAAATCACATGCCCAAGAAAGGACACTTTAGGTAACCAAAATTCATATTTAGAGAATTTAGCATACCACTTCTGACGACGTAGAACACCCAAAATAATCCTCAAATGAATAGCATGCTCATCTTCGGACTTGGGGAAAATAAGAATATAATCAATGAATGCCACCACACACTTATCAAGATACTCACTAAATGTGCGGTTCATCTGATCCATAAAGATAGCAGGAGCATTGGTCAATCCAAATGGCATCACCTTGAACTCATAATGACCATACCTCGTACTAAAAGCGGTCTTCGGAATATCAACATCTCTAACTGGAATTTGATGATAACCCGATCTCAAATCAATCTTCGAAAAAGTAGAAGCACCCTTTAATTGATCAAACAAATCTTCAATTCTCGGCAAAGGATACCTATTCTTGATTGTAATCCGATTCAATTCACGATAATCGATACACAACCTCATAGAACCATCCTTCTTCTTCACAAAAAGGACAGGAGCACCCCAAGGAGAGGCACTTGGTCGAATAAAACCCTTTTCAATCATATCATCCAACTGCTTCCTTAATTCTTTCAATTCAGACGGAGCCATACGATAAGGAGCTTTGGCAATTGGACCAGAACCAGGAACAAGATCAATAGAGAATTCAACATCTCTCTCGGGAGGAATCCCGGGCAATTCTTCAGGAAATACATCAATGAATTCTCGAACAATAGGCACATCTTCAATACTTGGCAAAGAGGTATTTGAAGAAGTCACAACACACAAGAATGCTTGATGACCTTTTCTAACCATACTTACCAACTTCATAGCAGAAATTAAAGACACACCTTTACGGGGATGAGATCCCTTATAGGTTATTCTAACACCCAAAGGACTCTTTAAGAAAATCTTTTGATCACGACACTCGAACCTAGCATGATACATAGCTAGCCAATCTATACCTAAGATTATATCAAACTCTCCTAAAGGGAACTTAAGGAGATTCGCGGGAAAGATAGAACCCGAAATAGATATAGGTACATTTGGATAAAGGGTTGAACAAGAGATAATATCTCCGGAAGGTAAGGATATGGGAGTATCCTCACTAGATGTTGGCTTGATTAATAATTTATTAGCATAGGTCGATGACACAAAAGACATTGAAGCACCGGTATCAAATAAAATAAGACACGGTTGCTCTAAGATTGAGAACATACCAGTAATGATCTCGGGATGAGCCTCGGCTTCGGCACGACTCATGACAAAGATTGAACCCTTAGGTTTAGGAGGAGGAGGGGGCAACTTTCGATCGGGGCAATCCTCGTAACGATGACCACCCTTCCTACAAAAGAAGCAAATGTAGGCTCGGTTGGAACATGGCACACCAGGATGGTATGGTTGCCTACACTGATTACATTGACGACCTTGAGCTTGAGGAGCATAAGGCCTATGAACTAATTTGAAGTAGCTCTAGGAATAAAAGGAGAAGGATTTCTTGCATTTGCATTGGAAGAAGGATTAAACCTCCCCTTGTTAGTATAGGAACTAGAAGAAGACGGAATAAACGGCCTCTTCCCAAAAGCATTCGGCCTAGGAGCATAAGAAGGAGACGGATTATTCATTAAAGCTTCATCCCTTATAGCCTTCATTGAGTTTTCAGCCCACAAGGCATCATCGTAGAGATCTCCAAAGGACGCGGCACCCCTTCTCACTTTGCTTTGGAGAACGGCATTCAACTTATTACGATAGTAGAACGCCCGGTCTTCATCATCACGGATAAGCCTCGGCGCAAAGTGAGCGAGCTTATTAAACTCCGTAGTAAACTCCTGAGCTGATAGATTGCCTTGTTTAAAATCAATGAACTCTTTAAGCCTTTGATGTTTAAGCTCTTTAGGGTAAAATCCACCCTCCACAAGAGCTTTAAAGCAAGCCCAGTTAAAGTCCTCTTCAAGAACGGCAGTGGCACTTGTGATAGCCCACCAGTTGTCGGCTTCCCTCACCAGAAAGTGCTTTGCAATCCTCACCTTGTCCTCTTCTCGGACTTGGTAAAGATCAAACTGCTTCTCCATCTCCCGGAACCAATCGGATAACTCCGTAGGATCCGGTTCTCCACCATATGGCACAATCTTACTCCTTGCAATTTGTCCCGCCACCCATGCATAGCCACCTTGATGGTTGTCCTCCCTTCTAGGGGGAACTTGGTTGGCATTAGCTAAAGCGGCATCTTGCTGATTTTTCAGCACTTGAGCAAGAGCCTCCATCATAACATTCTCAGCTAAACGCGGTCTAACCATCTTCATAAGAAACAAAAACAAATTAAGTTACTCCTATCAATTAGCATAAACAAATAGACTACCAAGTAAAGTCCTTAACTTCTACCCAATCTCTCATTTATTATTTAAGGTCAAGTAGTTTAAGTTAGGGTTCACGTGTGTGCGTCGGGAGCGATCAAAGCTCTGATACCAACTGTGACAACCCTCGCGAATGCGGAAATATAAAACATACAAGCATGTGAAATAATATGCGGAAATACGGTATTTTAAAAACCTTTAAACATGCAAGATATATAACACGAGGTGTGTCAAAATATTACAACTAAATGCGGAAAAATACAACAAAGAGACGGGGTCTCTTAAAATGTTAGCAAAGAACAAGTGTTTAACAAAACTAGCTACTATCGTCTAGAGGTGAAACTTCCAGGGACAACGCCCGCTAGCTCACACCCGAACCCAAAACATCATATCAAAAAAGTCATCCAATGCAAGCAACCTGTTCATTCATGAAAAACATGAACGCCACAGTCAGTGGGGAGTAACTCTGGGTTCTCCCAGCCATATCACATTAAACGTACATATAAGGAAACACAAAGGTAAAATCAGGCATATATGAATATACATGTGAGATACGATAAGATTAGATAGGCAATACGAGATATAATGATAAGATCATATGGAAATCAAATAAAGAGGTCATCATGTTATTCAAGACACGGGGAAAGACACTCTTAGGCAACCGAATAGGCTCACTAGGGCTTACATCTCACCGTTAGCGGTATAAGATTGATAAGATTGAGACTCGACATACAAACCAGTCAAGTCATGCGATGATCACAGTAAATCCAACATATTATCATCCATTCACGAACCACGACAATGACGGTGTCCAATCATGCAATGACCATGAACAATATCATGAAATCACGCAATCAAGAACGACACAAGACGACAACTCTCACGGTAAATGAAACGCACTAGCATCGTGTACATGGCAAGTATGATTAAAAGGCATCCACGAGATGACATTTCCCTGAACGCATACACGATCACATTTCGTATATGTACACTAATTTCCTCCGGTAGGACGACGATAATAATACGGTCCTAGTCTAAACCTGGCCAGACTCTGGGAATAACGTGTTCTGATTCGACATGCGATAAACGTTTCGCATCCAAGACTCGGTCAATCATAGACGCCGAGTACCCCAAATTCGGTCGAAAATTCACGAAAGAGGCGGGAAAGAGCTCAAGCCACATAACAAGCGGTACGCTACATGCAAATAACACCACCTCGCAAGTACACAACATTTGACGGCCGGGTCGATCAACGCATTGTGTTCAACTCCCAACAACGTCGTCGTATGCCCACTACACATGCATTTAACTAGTAGGATACCTCTCCATTCCGACATTCCAGCCTTACGAACGGGAAGGTAGCCAAGGAAATGAGAGTACAAAGCACAAGACAAAACAGTGCTCAAACCGTAACATTTGTAAAAACCGACTCAAAGTGGGACATATCGAAAACCGTCACGAAACATGTGATACAAGCGAATAAAATGTCATATATTCAAAACAATAATATTATAAGTCGCTACGTAAAATTATACGATAAACGAACGATTAGAATTATTATAAATGAAAACCGTAAACCAAATCACAAACAAAGTCCAGCAGGAGCCAGCCGGTCAGGCTGACCGGCTGCCGGTCCACCGGCTCAGGCCACAAGTCAATACGAAAATCAATATGAAATGTCAGTGTGTCCCAGCCGGTCAGGTCAACCGGCTGCCGGTCGACCGGCTGGGATCAATGGGTCTTTTGAAAAACAAAGGAAGGAAAGGGGGTGTCTCAGCCGGTGGTCTGACCGGCTGCCGGTCGACCGGCTGAGCCCAACCTCATATTCCAAAATCACGTAAAAATGCCAAAATATACAGCAGGTGCCCCAGCCGGTTGTCTGACCGGCTGCCGGTCGACCGGCTGGGGTCTCATGTACTCGAAAATGCTTTGTTTCATCAAAGTCGACTTTTGATAATTATCGAGTATCATTCTAATTCATCAATACTCATGTAAATACTCAATAAACAACATCCATCAACAATAATGCAAGTCATAAGCTTACTAACTATAATCAAAACATGGTTTCTATCCTAGAAATCACATAAAACACGTAAATGATACCGAGTAACCCTTCACCGTTACCTTTAAGCGCCTCTACTAATCGTCAAGATCCTCTTCTATAAGGAAATAGTCTTTGTCGGGATCTTGGAGGTCACCACCTACAAATAGATCGTAAAAAGATGAATAAAGTTCATCTTGAGAAAGACGGAAAGATTGAAAAGAAAGAAAGACGATAATTTTATTATCAATACGGATAGAGGAAGGTTAGGGAAGAAGAATAAGACGAACTTACGTAAATTCTATCAAGTAACGAAGAAGTTACGACGATTCTAAGATCGATATCAAAGAGGGAAAGTTGAGATTTCTTAGAGAGGAAGAAAACTTGTGTTTGATTTGTGTTGAATGAAATATTAGGTTAAGGAGTAGTGTGGGTTATGAAGGAAAAAGTCAAAGACAAAGTCAAGTTCAAACTCGACTCAAAAGTCAAGAAAAGTCAAACTTGACTTAAGACGGGATTTTCATGAAATCTCGCGGAAATTCCAAAAACGAACTCGGAAATTCTAAATTCGACTCGAAACATAAAAAGCTAATTTAAAACTTAAATTTGCTGAAAAGATTTCGTAAAATATTTCTACTAGAAAAATAGGGTACATTTCCGGGTGTTACAGATCACGTGATCACTAATTTTTCCACCATTAGACCAATCATGTATGCCATAATATGCACGTACCTAAATAAATTGTATGCTTGGAGCATGACAAGTCAATTACAAAATCAATCTATATGCGAGTCATTAGATAGCCTTCAAGAACACCCATAAGGTTCTCGAGGAGAACTAGGGAATCATTCTTTTGTTTAGATTGAGATAACTTGGTTGTGTGTTAAGAGATAAACAAACCCAAATTTTCAACCTTATAAGGATTTGTCGAAATTCTAGACTAAATTTTGTTATATTAAAAGCGAATAACTAAAAAAATGATGATGAAGGAGTAAATCATTAAGAATTTTACAAATGGAGACTTAGTACATTATGATGAGGATAAGGTGGCTTATAAGGAACTAAAAGTAGATCCTTTCACCAAGATACCCATCACATAGTTATTACGATAACAAGTGGGAGCATCTTTCAAGTTAAAGAGCCCAACACTAGATAGAGATCTAGACATGTACGTAGATGAATTCATGTTATTATGAATAACATTGAATGGAAGGAAAAGGCAATTCAAAAGGTTAGAATAAATGAATACATGGTATATTCACTACCCAATCCTTTGTTGCATTTGGACAAGATCGCCATGTGGTATCATGGAACTTATATACTTTAGATTATAAGATATGAAGCAATAACATTGTGTTGATTGTTCATATATGATAATCACATTTATTGTTTGAGTTCATAAAACTCATTTTGCGCTTTGTTATATCCAAATAGGTGGTAGTGACAACTTTGAACCCTATTAAAGTGAACTGAATTAACATAGCATTGGCCCCTGGTTGCTTACATGAGGCGACGTCTCCAAGTGCCTAGAGTGTGATGCAATTGATGGCAAGTTCAAGTGCCATAGGGTCATAAGAGATAACTATCGATCACATATACAGACTGTATGGGACACTCTGTCGGGCAGTGACTGTTTATAGAGTTCTGGCAATTCATATAGCCTAGTCGTGGCGAGAGCTACTATAATATTCTTTTTTAGTCAATTCTGTAGACTAAAGATTGTTTGCCTAAGGTGGCACAGTTTCAGATTGACTTTGATTTATGCTTGATATACGATTATTTTAGACCGTTTCCCCTCTTTATTCATTTATGTTTCGGCGTAACTAGTTTAGTTTAGCGTCGGTTTTATCGTATTTTGGCCCTCATCCCATTTACTCTCATACTATTTAATTCCGTCTCAATTCATAGGAAATATGTCAAGACAAGGACGAGACAGGATAAGAACCGAGAAACCGTCACAAAACAAACACAAAAGAAGGAAGAAGAAGGAAAAGGGGGGCGCCAGCCGGTAGGTGGCACCGGCAGCCGGCCCACCGGCTTGGCTACCCACCCCCTCCAAACTAGCGAAAGAAAAGAAGAATGTCAGGTGAGCCCAGCCGGCCAAGCCCACCGGCAGCCGGCCGGACCGGATGGGTCAGTCAATACGGGAAGAAGACGGAGGAAAAGGCAGCCACCGGCTGCCGGCCAGGACCACCGGCAGCCATTCTGACCGGCTGGGGACGTCGCGTGAAGAGAGGAAGACAAAAGGAAGAGGAAGAAAAGGCAGGGGGCGCCAGCCGGTCCAGGCCACCGGCGGGCGGCCGGCCGACTGGCTGGGACTCCCCTTGTCGGCGAATTTGCTTTTCTTCTTTCTTTTCTTCTTTTGACCCCCTAATCCTACCAACCTATAAATATCCCTCTCCTAATTCACCCTAGACACAAAACCCTAGACACAAGAACCCTAGTAATTAATAAGGAATATTTCCCTAATTAGTATTCTAATCTTTCTTAATTAGTGATAATTACTCAATTTCCTAGTTAGTTATTGTTAGATCTAGTCTTTCTCTTAGTAACTAGTGAAGATTTGGGTTGTAATTTGAAGACAAGAGGAGACTCTTATTTGATTATTAATCCAAGTTCCAATCTTTCTTACAAGTTTGGTACAATTTCTCATCTTTATTTCATTAAATGTCTTCTAATTACTTGTTCTTGTTTATTTATCTAGTTTTCATGTTGAATATGTCTTCTCTTGTTTATTTCATATCAAAGTATCCATGTTTAATGTCTTCCTCTATTAATATGAGTGAGTAGTGTATTGCTAGGGTAAGATGAGGGATTTAATGTAGGTTTATGGGTCGATTATGGTCATTGGGCATAAAGATTAAGTATTTTGGTAGTCTACTTATTTTGTGCACACAAGGTGTTTGTTGGAATGCTTGAATGAGTAATTTGAGTCTTTACCATGTTTTATTACTAGTTTGAGTGAAAGCTTAGACTTGTATTGTTGTTTTGTGAGTGTTGGATGTTTAGAGAGAGGTTAGGGCGAGAACCCAATCGAACCTTAGAGTAGGGCTCGTCTCGCATCGATAGGTGGAGGCTTGTGTTTTAATTTGTCTTTCACCGAGAGGTGGATACATGTTTAGACTCACCTTTAGACTAGTCCTAACCCCCACCATAATTGACCTATACTTGCATTAATGAACCCATCCAACCTAGTTCCTTTTAATTATTTATTTATATCGCATCTTTGCCTTCTTGTTAGTCTTGTTTAGCATTAATCACCTCCAACTTGCTTATAGCTAGAATTAAACTAGAATCCGACCAACTTACCTTAGAGCCTTAATCACCGTCCTTGTGGTTCGACCTCGACTACCGCTACTACATTAGTAGTTGAGTTTATAAGTTTTGTTTGACCGGGGGAGGGCGACTAACCCCGACGTCAATGCTCAATGACCTTCGTAACTGGGGTCAAAGGGGAATCTTTATGGTCATGATGAGTGGTGGTTATTCGAAGGGAATATTCCGATAGAAATTGTCCACCTTTGTCAGGGTTATTTGAAATCTCAAGGCCACTCGAGGAGTAGTAAGCTGGAAATGCGTGGCCACGCTCGGAGGGTATCTATGGTAGATAATTCCGGTCACACAGTTACTCTCCAGATCGAGGAAACCACTCTTGATATGATCGAATGCAAGTACGACCTGCAAGACACCTTGCATTGAGTGACAGATAGTAACATGACACGAGAAATGGTGACGCGCACTTGTCTCGGACAAGTGGGAGATTGTTGGAGTATGCGTCCTCAACAATAGTGCGATCACTTAATTAAATATCAATAATAAGAATACAAAGAGATGATGAATATTATAGTCAACTGCTGAACATTAATAGGTAACGATTGGCTTACTAAAGTTTGACGTTACTGTCATATGACGGTGGTGATCAGTTGATCCATTGAGGTCCCACCTAAAGGACGATCCCCTAATCATGTGAGTTAATTAATTGTATAGCGATACAGATTAATTAATCTCTTAATTTGAACGAGTTTAAATTATAAGTGAGAATTATATCTTATTGTAATATGATTAAATAAGATTCATTTTAGTAATTTCATTGTTATATTACTAAGAATGCATAATGTTTATGAAACATTAGAGAACAATTGGTTGATTATAATTACAATTAGTTGAAGATAATATCAACCAAATATGAGATGATCCATTTTATTTACATGTGATTATAAAATACTCCCTCCTAGTCGGTCATTTCTTCCCTCTTTCCTTATTGGGTAAGTCGGGTTTTTTTTCCTCCTTCCTTTTTTGGATGTAGGGTTGTGTGTTTTGTGTGGTCTAATTTCATTTGTAACTGGGGTAGTGTGTTTTGTGTGGTCCAAAATCATTTCCTTAATTTTTGTGTAAAAGGGAAAGGAGAAGAAATGAGTGACTAGGAGGGAGTATGACTTAAAATGATAAGTTTATTTTATTTGTTATGAAATTGCATTTAACTTAGTTAAATGCACATTTATAAACTTAATTACATGTTACATGTCACATGTCACATATGTGACAAATGACAAAATTCAAACGATAAATGAACACCCATTTTAAGTGGGGTGCCGGTTTTGGAGTAGTAGGGTAGATATTTAGGTGCTGATTATTGTTCTAATTGAGAATGGAATAATAATATGGACACCCATTTTAAGTGGGATGCCTTGTGAAGACAAAAAAGAAAAGCTACCCTCCCTTCCCATGTGGGTGCGCCAGTTTTGGTGAGCATAAGAGGGAGTTGATTTCTCCTCTTATGCTCACACTTGATCATAATATTATTTTTGCTTCTCTCTCTCTTATTTCTCATACTAAAACTTAAGAAGTTTTACATATAAATTGTTCATTAATACTAATAATATTACTAAGTTAGTAATAATATTATTAGTCATTTCAAGGGAGACTACTATATTATTAAAGTGTAGTAATTAAGTAGAGATTAAGGGGTTGTCTTGGTGCTACTAATTGGAAAGTTCTTATACTAAGAACTAGGAATTCATCCCTCATATTTTAAGCTCAAGAACAAGTATAGGAAGGTGTCCTATTCTTGTGCCCACAATCGTCAAAATCAATGTGAGGAAAAAGTTTCTTCTTATCTTTGTATTATTTAGTTATACATGCATAAGATCCACTAGTTTAATGAGTAAATTTATTATAAAATGTTATTAGAAATGTCTAATAATGAGTTTAAGAAACCATCAAATCCCACTTTGAAAATCCAAAGTCCCTCTTTTCCAAAAATTTCCCTAAGTATCCAAATGCGAGTTAATTTTAATTAGATCTCTTTTCATACCAATAAGCAATCTTGCATTCATATAGTTAGTTACATTTAGTTTAGATTGTATTTCCATTATTGCATTGTCAGTTACTTGTTCTTAATATGAAAAATTTCAAAAACATGTTATTTCCTTCTCCAAAACTCAAAAATTCAAAAACTCAAAAACTCAAAAACATGTTCTTTATTTTCGATCTTCTCCTAGCATTTGGACCATTGAGGACAATGACCGGTTTTGGTGTGAGGAGGAGATTAATGTAGGGATTATTTTGAAAAATTCAAAACAGTTGAAAGTTTAAAAAGTTCAAAACGTGTCTTAATTCCATTTATAAACCAAAACTCCTTACAAACTTGATTTTTTTTTGAAAAATTCTAAAAATTAGCTTGTATATATTTTAGTTGGTATATATTGTTGTGTGTTTTTCTTATCTCCATCCATAGGTGCACCCAATGTTATAAAGGAGCACGAAAAAGGAAAAAATAAGCCGTTATGATGAGATCTTTCGTATTCTCTTCTCCTTTATCCTTTTTCTTCTTATTTGTCTCTTGAGGAGGATGGGATGTGTTGATGATTGTGGTGTAGATTTTGCTGATTGGAGTGTGGTCCACTTATGTGCTGTTAGGATATTGCATTAGCTTGTATGTCATATAGTCGGTTAGCTAATTTGTATTTAGGTTGTATATTTGCTATATTGCATCAAGGCATAGAGTTTCATATAGGAAAATGATTTTTTAAATTGTCTATTTGTGGAAACATAATAAATGTACATACTCCATTTTAACTACTTTTTTGTTCATAAAGTGTTCATCTTAATCGTGGAATTTTAGATGTCGTAGGCTGTGCATTTCTAGTGAGTTTTGACCCGCCTACTCAAGCCGAGTCAAGAGTTTGCGCTTATTCAACCTTAAAAACCCTTATTGATGTGAATAGTTTATTAGTTGACGGAGTTCTTAGGAGACCGTCATGCTATGCAACCAACCTTGATCTACTGTTCTCCCATTTTATCTTACAAAAAGAAAACAATACATACAAGCCAAAAGTTTTGAGTCAAATATGATGTCTCCGTTGAGAAAATGCAAACCAGAACTTCAAGGGACTTTAGTGGGCCCACATCTAGGATCCCGCTCGATGCCACTACGGTGGGGATGAGACAACCCTCGCGAATGCGGAAATAAAACATAACAAGCATGTGATTTATATAGCGGAAAATACGATGTTTTTAAAACTTTTTAAATGCTAAGATAAAATACGAGGAATGTCAAATAATTACAAACCAAAGTAGAATATACTACAAAGAGACGAAGTCTCTCAAAATGTTATCAAGTAACAAAGTTATTAGCAAACTAGCTAAACAACGTCTAGAGGTGATTCATCCAGGCCATCGCCCGCTAGCTCACACCCGAACCCAAAATACCACAAGCAAAAAGCCATCCAATCAAGCAACCTGTTCATCCATGAAAACATGAACGCCACAGTCAGTGGGGAGTAACTCCGAGTTCTCCCAGCCATATCACATTAAACGTACATAAACGGAAATACAAAAGTAGAAGCATGCATATATAGATATACATGTGAATTACGAGAAGGATAAATAGGCAATTCAATATGTAAAGATATCGGTACATGGAGTACAAATCCGTAACCATCATATGATAGAAAGACTCGGGGAAGACACTCTTAGGCAACCATACACTCTCACTAGGGCTTGCATCTCACCGTTAGCGGCATAAGTTTGATAAGATTGAGACTCGACAAACAAACCATGCCAAGTCATCCAAAGATCATGAATAATCAATCATATAATCATCCATCCAAAGGTACAATACCTTGACGACATCTCTCACGGTAAATGACACGCACTAGCACCGTGTACAAACTGTAACAACCCGAAAAGTACCCAAGTTTTCTAGTAAAAAAATATTTACTAACACTTTTCAGTAGAACTTAAGTTTTTAAAATAGGAATTTTTGTTCGGAGTCTATTTTGAAATTCCGCGGTCGTATTTGGAATTTCTGAAAGATTTCATGAAAAGCCCGTTTTTAGTCATCTTTGACTTTTCTTGACTTTTTAGTCGTCTTTGACTTTTCGTGACTTTTTAAAGTCGTCATTGACTTTTCTTGACTTTTAAGTCGTCATAAACTTTTCTTAACTTTTAAGTCATCTTTGACTTTTCTTGACTTTTAAGTCGACTTTGACTTTCGTTGACTTTTCCCGACTCGCCTTGTAAGTTTGAAGACCTAAATTTTATTTAAAAAAATAATATTTTTAATTTATTTTTATTAAGATTTATTTAGATTTATCATAATTTAATATAATTATTTTGAATTTATTGGAATTTAAAGAATAACTTTTACGGTTTTAACCGAACGTCATTTAACTATTCCCGAGTCATCGTAAATCCCGAAACAAAACCGAAACTCGACTTTGGCATGAGTCACACGCCCATGTCATCGTTTTCCACTCACGTTAGATATTTTAATTATTTGATTAAACTCATCAAAATATC
>JAIUZE010073576.1:0-15235 GCA_022085475.1 Heliosperma pusillum | reverse complement strand
GGCCGTGACACAAAAGCTATCAACAAGTGAACATATACTCGTTAAAGACAGTAAAGCCTATCAATGTCATGGTCCAAGCTACTCATCTAGAATTAGAATGGTCAAGACGCCATATACTCATAATTCTCTATGGGTACTTAGTCAACACGACACCAACCATATAATCAAACAGTCAAGGGAAAAACATCCTATCATGTGACTAATTGCATATAAATCATATTCACATATCATATCGCCTCATAACTACTAAGGCTAATTCAATAATTATATAAAACCTTACTTGAAGACAAATCCCCGACCCGAGTCCCGCGACGGGTCATCAGTCAAAACGGGGCTGACTAGATCTTAGTTTGACCAAACCCGTTTGGTCAAACCGGCTATAAACAGAGTCTTTACCAATTAGACTTGAACATAAAAATCATCATATGCATTACATGTTTATTTTATTAAAACTTCTAACATATGAAATATTAAATTTTACGAAAACCCGCATGACTTAAAGGATATCAAAATAAACTATAATCTCGTATTATAATTTCTAACGATGTGAAGAATATAATATTATGAAAATACTTTGAATACATAATTTACCTTATTAAAATGTCCCACTTGCTAAATATTACCAAAAAACACGATACATTACCACTAAACTCAAACCGTCACTGCAAGACTAAAAAGGTGACTCATGGGCTGTTTTGGGCCGAGAATGACACGGGCCTGGACTGGGCCCACGGGCCTGGTTTGGGCCTGTTTTGGGTCGACTTTTCTAAACCGTTTCTTAATATTTCCCGCATGCTTAACATATTTAAAACCCGTCAAAACAACAACAAAACAATCAAGTATCGACACAAACCAAAAGACCAACCCCGGACCAAATCCAGACCGGGTCTGAACCGGCCTGGACCGGCCTGAACTGGGCTGAACCGGTCTGGTTTGGGCCGGTTTTCAGCCACCCTAAACAACCACCACCCACGGCCAACACCAACACAAATCCTAATTTATTTCTAACATGTTTTAATTAACAACATCCATTTTTAAACATCCAATTCAACCATCATTCATACAAAAATCATGGTTATAGATAAATCATCCAAATATGTCAAGAACACTAACATATTAAAAATTCCATACAACATAAAAATCATAACTACTTATCATGTTACTACTAAAACCATAAATAACAATAACATGAACAAAAACAAAAGAACAAAAGATATGTGACATTAATTCGTCGAGTAAATCGGAATCGTTACCTTAGCTAGCAAAATCAATTAGCACCAAAAAAAAAAGTAAAGAAAAACCCGTCTACTAATCTTCACCCAAAATATACGAGTCACCAAACTCGTCTTCAAAATCTTCCCCTATAAGAAATGACAAGAATAATCTTGTTAGAATTAAAACTTGATTTTCCATAATTAAAGTGTTGAAAACGATTTTGTCGGAATTGAAAATAAACCGTACTTGAAGATGGAGAGCGAAGAGGAGATTCTAGAAATATAAGTTAGGACGGATTTGAATAAAAAATGAAGGTTTTATGACGATTTTGCTCAAGAACGACGAAGAACGATGAAGAACGACGAAGAACGATGAAGAACGATTAAAGAAAGTATTAATTAGATCTTAAGTTGATTTATTGTAAAATGGAAAGGTAGTTAGTGAGTAATGGGAGTGATTGGGCCGTGTACATATAGAGGAAATATAGAGTCGCGTTTTGAAATTGTTGTTACGGAATTGACTCGGGTTTAATAATTACATTACGGTAATTGATTAGATATAATTAGATATTAAGTTAATTAAACTAAATATCTAGATATTATGTTATTGTAATGAAAAGAAAGCAAAATATCTAGTCCTATTAGAGGAGAGGAGCCGTGTGATGTTAGAAGAAATCGGATCTGTTTTTCAAGCGATTTGCGTAATTTCCGTTGACGGATCGATAAAGTTATAAATATCTTAGATATTATTATTAGTTTAATCATATTAATTAAAAATATCTAAAGTGAGTGGAAAAAGGTGACATGGGCGTGTGACTCATGCCAAAGTCGAGTATCGGGTTTGTTTCGGGATTTAAGATGACTCGGGAATAGTTAAATGACGCTCGGGTTTAAATCGTAAAACCCTCTCTTTAATTCCGAATAAATTCAAAATAATTATATTTAATTATCATAAATCCAAATAAATCTTAATAAAAATAAATTAAAAATATTATTTTTTTAAATAAAATTTCGGACTTCAAAATTACAAGGCGAGTCGGAAAAAGTCAACGAAAGTCAAAGTTGACTTAAAAACGGGATTCTCATGGAATCTCTCAAAAATTCCAAATACGAACTCGGAAATTCAAAATTCGACTTGAAACAATAAATTCTATTTTAAAACTTAAGTTTGCTGAAAAGTATCCGTAAGATATTTTACTAGAAAAAATTGGGTACTTTTCGGGTTGTTACACATATACTTGATTTTCTAGTTAAGCTAATTCATTCAAACGTCATTTCATTTCACCAATAATACACTTGTACACATCGGAGAAGTTTCTCAGGAGGTCACTCATCACATTACTACTCTCACTTGAGCACGCTTAACTGTAGAGTTAATATGATGACTTTCCAAATATGAAAGTTAACATTTGTTGATATAATTAAAACTTTGAATCATTTTAAAATGATTGTTGTCTTTCAAAAACAATACTAACTATCATTTCAAGATAAAAGTGTTATTTGATTTACATATTTTTGCTGAAAAATACATTATTTTGTCCAAAACACTTCAGTTTTTGATGTTGACTTCCTGGTTAATGATTTTGAGTCATTTTTTTGCCGAAATCAACAAAAATATTTACTCAAAAAGGTAATTTAAACATGTTATCCTTTTTTTCCTTAATTTAATGACATTCTAATTTTATTTTCTCTTTTACCAATCTTTTCAAATTTATTTCCTACGCAAATTAATTTATATAAACGTCACACGTACAACGAGAAAGACGTGAGAAATTACTCTTTTTTTTAAAATAAAAAATAAAAAATTATATTCTACAAGTGTTAACGAAAAAGTGGTGACTTTATGCCAAAAAAAAATAAAATTGTTGTACAATAGAATTTCTTATTTTTTTTCCATTTTTTAAAAGGTAAATAAGAAATTACTCTTTTTTAAAATTCTCTTTCTATAAATATTTCTTATAAACACATTTACTAAAATAACTTATTTAAAAAACACTTTAAGAAAAGAATTTGTTTCTCGATCAACTCCAAATTTTTACATTTGGAATCAATTTTTGATCAAAGTGTATTTTACACTAGTAATTTAAAAAACAAATTATAAGTGACTAATTTTAGAAAGAAAAAAAAAATTATAAGAGAAAGTAACTTCGAACTTACTATCTTCTAAACTGATTTCTTATTATACTTGATCGATTCTTTATTCAAAAATTTTATATTATTTAAAAAACTAATTTTAAATTACTATAATCTCTATCTTATTTTACCCCGTAATTGCTTATTTTCAACATTTTTTTTTCTTTTCTTTATTGATTTATTAATTTGTTGAAGATTATCTTTTATTTTCATTTTTTTTTGTGTACTTATTCTATTTAATCCTTTTTTTAATCTAATTCTCTTGTTTTTTATTTCTAAAACATTAACCAAACTTTATTTTTCACAAAGTAAATTTCATCGTTTTTTTGTTTTTTTTTATAAAAATCTTAAAGATAAAGTTATCAATTTTTGAATGATATAGTTTCATAATATATTAGGTTTTGATTTCTAAATTAAAGATAAGAAATAACTAACTTATTTAACTTGATATGCTATATTTTTAAACGTGATAAACCCTTTTATGAATATTTTTCAAGATTATAAATTTTAAATTAAATTAATAAAACAAATTAACATAAATTCACAATTTTCATAAACATATATATTTATTTAGATAAGTTTTTAAATTATCCTTGTTATGAAATAAAACGATTAAAAAAAATATGATTTGTTATAAAATAAAAAACAATACCAATTTTTGTGTATAATTTTATAAACGTTTCAATCTTATTTAATAAAATTAAAGAATACCAAAAAATTTTATTAAATAATCAAGTATTTTTAAAATTTTATATCTAAATATACATTGATTTTATCTATATTTGTCTAAATTTCATTTAGAATTTGTATTTTTTTATAAAAAAATAAGGTTTACGTTTTACTTAACATAAATATATCTTAATTCAAGTCTTGAAAGATTTCACCACGGTGTTTGTTAATTCGTGGCTAAGCAAATGCATTGCCACGGACAAGATTTATGTCATGGTTAAACAAAATATTTGCCACGGAACAAGTAGTGCCTAGATATACTTTCGGCATGGGTCTAATATAGTTCGTGGCTAAATTAATTACTAGTCATGACTGTTGGCAAATTCGTGGCGCAAGTGACTCTTTGCCACGGGAAAATTTTTCCCGTGGCATAAATTTTTTCTAAATTTTTGAAAGAAATTTTACCCGTGGCTAAGCAAAATTAAGCCATGAATTATAAATTTCCGTGGCATAAATCGTGGCCAAGTGCCAGTTTGTTGTAGTGTTTGGCGACAAAGAAATTTAAGCTGAATAAAGGGAAAATTATACAGAGCTGAGATCGTCTTCAATCTTCAATTGCATCAACCAGGAGATCGTGTTGAAATTCCAGCATACTACTAAGCTCCTTGTTAGTGTGAAAGACCAATTAATTCACCTTGACGATTTAATTAAGTGTTGTCAGACGTTGGATATTAATGTTTCTTCTTCATATAGCTTGGTCATTTTACATAAACACAAAATTGTGTTTATGAACATTTGTATTCAGTTTTGTTATAAAATATAAAGACGTAAGTGAGAGCCAGGAAAGATGTGAATTTTCATTAGCATAAAGGGTATATATACATGGAGATAAATGAGAGTTATGTGCTCGAAAAGTAGAAGGACAAGTCTAGAAACTTTATACATTGAGAGACATTTAAAGACATTCATAATACATGTGACTTATGGGCATTCACACAATAAGTTTCACAATACTCTCCCTTGAATGTCCATTCCTGTAAATACGTTGGTGAAGTTGTCTCATTAAAAACCTTACCAGGAAAACCCATTGGGAAAAACCATGGTTAAGGGAAAAAGAGTGCAACACGTATTTACTCCCCCTCATGATTACATAACTTGATATATCTTGAAATGATCCTTACTCTGGCGTGACTTCTCGATCGATGAATAGAACTCATCGTAGTTGATAAACTTAATTTCTTCAAATCTTGATAACTTTCATCTTCATATTTCTTTAGAACTTACAATCTGTATGTAGTCATTCATAATGACACTTGAATCTTCATTTTAAATAATACATTCGCAATTCTAATAGGATATAACTTCAATTTTTACAATAGTTATTGACATAATATTATATGTATATAATAATTGTCATCTCAACAATCCGGATGGTCATGGAAGACCCATTAGAATAAACCAAACGTAGTCGAAAGAAAAAGAGTGTAACGGTCATTCATTTATTGGACTTCTTCAAGAAAACCAGCTCATTATTTAATAATGATCAACTTAATATATTCAATGATTTTCATTGCTAAATTATCTTATTGTATGGATTGACATTCTCATCTTAGATTTGCACTACATATTCCAATCATTATAGTACTTCTGGACCATAAACTTATTAATTTCACATGTTTAGCAAGAAAATTCATTCAATCTGAATTGTCATGCATATACTCACACTTCAGGTTGAGACAGTATCAAGCAAACTTTACAAGAGTTTGAATATTCTATTTTGGAATTAATCGGGATATCTTTCAATCGTATTGTAGAGGTTTATATATTTCATCATGATTTTTAGAAACTCTATTGATCAACCATTAATAATTGACGATCATTCATTAGAGGCTCCTACAGAGAGTGCATATGAATAAAATATATTTATCCTTTAAACATTTATCAAAGTATAACAATATAATTAATCCTGGGCATGTATATGATAAATAACTAATTCTAAACAACGTATTCTAAAAATAATGCAATAATAATAATGAATATTTTAAAACTAAGATGCAATGATGAATGCACATGATGATGACTCGATAATGCAAATTGTCAGTTTTTTCAATATTCATAATTTGGGTTGACTTCAAGTCAATGAATGGACTTCGGGTCCGTTACCTCATTTATAATCAAATATTTTATGTCGACAATAAAATTGGACTTAAATATAAGATCCCCATTATACCATTCATAAAATATTGCGCGCGAATTTATACCGGTTCCATAAATATATCGATATAATACATCATCTCGTGATGATATCAATACTGTTCAATTATATCTGAATCTGTGTTTGTATGTGGTACCATTATATTCATTTAGGTCATCTATTATCATTCAGAAATTAGTGTCACTTCAGGAACACTTTCAATATAACAATCTTATTTTATACCAACTGCTTAATATTGATGTTTCACATTTTTCATTTTAAGTTTGGAACCGTCAATTCATCTTGACTACTTTTCATATATTACACTTCACATGTAGTTGTATTATTCTGGTAAATTAATTCTGTTATATCAAAATCTAAACCCTTTACTAAAATTTTTTATGTATAACATTCAGTGAACTTCAGTTTCAGTAGAGGATCGTTACATATTTATTTTTACCAGCTTTTAACTCATTTTTCTCCTCTAAGGTGGTAAAAACTATAACCAATGTATAAAATATATCAAACCCACCATAAACCTTAGTTTCTCATATAATCAATGAGATTTTATATGGGCATTTTTTTTTGTACAATAACAAAATATTTTGGGGAGTAAAATATAATGCAGTTGGATTTCAAACGTGCTGAATCATAATGTCCATTTCAGAAACTAACTATTTCGTATAAAATTCAAATTACGGTTACTGCGCATGAACTCCTCAGAAAAATCATTATGTGGCTATAAGCCACGTCAATAGTGTCAATCCATACATGACAATGAAGTTCTTTATTACACTCTAAGTAGTTGTTATAGGTCTCCGATGTCAAATACACTCATCTCAATGCAATGTCTTGCCTTTCATGAAAATTTAACAAGAGAGGGTTTTAGCACTTATCTTTTATGTACGATAAACTCTAAATTCTAAAAAAAACGGGTGTAATAATAACCCAAATGGCCTTAACTGTCAAATTTTACCATTTCATGTCAACTTTATTAGCTTGTATACAATCTATGACAATATTTCATAAGCACCTCTTTGTGCCTCGATAATTTAATTTATCACACGTCACTTTGTACTTGACTATTCATCTTGCTAAACTTCTGGTTAGCAATGTTATATCACGTGTCAAATTTGTAGTTCACTATAATTATGGTGCTAAACTTTCAGTTAGCAACATTTCATCGTATGAATTCAAATTAATTCTTTTGTATATGGTCTGATGTAAAACTGCTCGGTTTTAAACTGAACAATTCAACGGACTGTTTATTTTGTTTTCTGTGTTTATGTTGCAGCGAAATTAACTATATTTTTTTGGGTTTTTGTATGTGTTGGAACAAATAAAAATAAAAGATATGAATTAGCTAAGACAATCTCGCAAGATCACTCAACTAAGACTTGAATTAATCAAGTGATCTCGCAAGATAACTTGACCAACTCGTGTATGATCTTTCAACCTCGCAAGGAATCAAGAACACACGAATTCAACCTCGCAAGGAAGAATGTTTATTATTTCCCTCTCGCAAGGAGTAAATAATAGAACTTAAAGCTCGCAAGATAATAAGAACAAACAAGTAATAACTTGAATTCAATTCTCAATTGTGTGAATAATTCAGATTACATAGCTTGGTATTTATACTACTAGTACTTACCTTAAAATAACTAGATAGAAATTAGGAAATAGTGTGAACACTACCTTATTATTAAATAAGATCACCACACTATTTTATTCAAATTAGTAAAACAGAAATTAGTTGCTGCCAATGTTGTTGTCCTTCCACCATGTTATCATGTTCACTTGATTTGAGCCCATTTTGAAACCTTCAGAAATGTGAGTTACATTTCGACTAATCAAGACTTCATTTTCATTTTCTTCTAGTGCTCCCGCATCATTCTCCCCTTCTTTTTGAGAATCTGACCTCAAATTATCGTCGTCCAAGTATGGTGACAAATCCCCAACATTGAATGTTGCACTTACACCTCCATACTCACTCGGCAATTCTAACTTGTAGGCATTAGTCCCATAGCACTCAAGTATCTTGAATGGTCCATCGGCTCTAGGCATCAATTTATTCTTCCTTTTTCATGGAAATCGCTCCTTTCTCAAGTGTAACCACACTAAATCTCCAACATTGAAAACAAGTTGTTTTCGATGTTTATTCGCTTTCTCCTTGTATTTAGCATTCGATTTCTCAATTTGTGCTCGAACTTGCTCACAAACACGAAGAAACGCAGCTTGTCTTTCCTTAGCTTCGAAACTCAACACATCTTTCTTTGGTATAGGAACCAAATCAATAGGAAGATACGGATTCACCCCATAGACAATCTCAAATGGTGATCTTCCCGTCGTCATTGAAGGTGTTCGATTATAAGCAAACTCCGCGTGAGCTAGCTTAAAATCCCAATCCTTGGTAGTCTTACTAACCAAACCCCTCAACAAGCTTCCCAAAGTTCTATTTGTCACCTCGGTTTGTCCACCAGTTTGTGGATGATGAGACGTACTAAATAGCAACTTTGTTCCAACCAACCTCCATAATGTCTACCAAAAATAGCTTAAGAACTTAACATCTCGATCCGACACAATAGTAAGAGGTATACCATGTAATCGAACAATCTCTTTGTAATAAAGTTCAGCAACTTTTGTAGCATCGTCGGTTTTGTGACATGGAATAAAATGAGCCATCTTCGAAAATCGATCCAGAACAACCATAATCGAATCCTTTCCTCTTTGAGTTCTAGGTAAACCAAGTATAAAGTCCATACTAACCTCGTTCCATGGTTGTGTAGGTACGGGCAAGGGCGTGTATAATCCCTTCTTGAACGTGCTATTTGACTTTTGGCACACCACACACTTTGACACGATCTCTTGCACATCCTTGCTCATCTTAGGCCAAAAGAAATGTTCACTTACTATGTCAAGTGTCTTGTTCACTCCAAAGTGTCCAGCAATAGCACCACCATGAGCTTCTCGAATCAATAGCTCACGAATCGACCCATTAGGAATGCATAGTCGATTACCTTTGAATAGATAACCATCTTGGACCGAATACAACCCCGTTGGTTCGATAATAGCCCTTGAGAACTCCGGATCAGATTTGTACAGTTCTTTGATATGTTCAAACCCAAGCATCCTTGCATCCAACTCGATCAATAATGTATGCCTTCGAGATAATGCATCGGCAACTATATTTGAAGCTCTTGTCTTATACTTTGATGAGAAAGTAAAAGATTGTAGAAATTCAACCCACTTGGCATGTCTAAGATTCAACTTTTGTTGCCCATGAATATGCTTCAATGCCTCATGATCCGAATGTAGCACAAACGGTTTAGGCCTCAAATAATGACTCCAATGATCCAAAGCTCTTACAATGGCATAGAACTCTTTATCATAAGTCGAATAATTCAAACGAGCTCCACCCAATTTCTCACTAAAATAGGCAATTGGTCGTTTCTCTTGTACCAAAACAACCCCAATCCCTACTCAACTTGCATCACATTCAACTTCGAACAACTTATCGAAATTAGGAAGTGTTAAAATAGGTGCGGAACTAAGTTTAGCTTTTACCTCATCGAATGCCTTTTGTGCACTAGGTGTCCACACAAATTCACCCTTCTTCGTCAACTCTGTCATAGGCGCCATAATCGAACTGAAATTTTGAATGAACCTTCGATAGAACGAAGCCAATCCATGAAAACTACCGAACTTCAGTTGTTGTCTTAGGAACCGGCCATGCTTTTATAGCTTCTACTTTGGATGGATCCATGCTTATACCATCCTTGCCAACAATGTACCCTAAGAACACCACACTAGGCACCATAAATGTACACTTCTCCATCTTCCCAAATAGCTTCTGTTTTCGTAACATATCGAACACTACACGAAGATGTTCTAAGTGCTCCTCTTTGTTCTTGCTATAAATCAGAATATCGTCAAGATACACCACGACAAACTTGTTTAAGAACGGTCTTAGCACCTCATTCATCAATCTCATAAATGAACTTGGAG
The DNA here is from genome assembly GCA_022085475.1 of Heliosperma pusillum. Classification (NCBI taxonomy): domain Eukaryota; kingdom Viridiplantae; phylum Streptophyta; class Magnoliopsida; order Caryophyllales; family Caryophyllaceae; genus Heliosperma; species Heliosperma pusillum. The sequence continues at coordinate 5,020 of JAIUZE010073576.1, read as the reverse complement.
CATTACAAAGACCAAATGGCATAACGAGCCATTCATACAACCCTTGCTTAGTCTTGAACGCCGTCTTCCACTCGTCCCCTTCACGGATTCTCATTTGATGATATCCACTTCGCAAATCCAATTTAGATAACACTCGTGATCCACTTAACTCATCTAACATATCATCCAATCTTGGCATAGGAAAGCGGTATTTGATAGTGCTATTATTCATCGCTCTACTATCGATACACATTCGCCATGTCCCATCTTTCTTGGGCACCAACAAAGCTGGTACGGCACAAGGACTTAGGCTCTCTTGGACATAACCTCTATCGATCAACTCTTGCACTTGCCTTTGCAATTCCTTTGCTTCCTCGGGATTACAATGGTAAGCCGGTTTGTTTGGTAACGAAGCTCCTGGAATTAGATCTATTTGATGTTCAATACCTCTAAGAGGAGGTAGTCCCTTTGGCAAATCATCAGGAAAGACATCGCAAAACTCTTTTAACAGCCCTTGAACCTCACGGCTGTCACTTTGTTCTTTTGCATCCAAATCTCGCACCATTAGAATATAAGTTGGTTCTCCACGAGCCAACGCCTCTTCAACCTCTTGAGCCTCCATGAATAAGCTTCCCTTCTTTGATTTCAACTCCTTGACCTTGTTAGGTGGTAAAGGCTTTAAATTGAATGTTGTTTTGCCTTTAGTCACGCTATACACATTGGTTCTCCCATCATGCTCAACCTTTCGATCAAATTGCCATGGTCGTCCCAATAGAATATGGCACGCACTCATAGGAATCACATCCCACCAAATTTCATCATTATAAGGTCCCAAGTTTAAAGAAATCAAAGCTTGTTTCCTTACTTGTATACCATTGTCTCCATTCAACCAATGTAACTTGTAAGGTTTCCCATGGTTTCTCGTTTGAAGTTTTAGCTCATCAACCAATTCCTTGGACACCACAATAGTACAAGAACCACTGTCAATGATAAGATTGCAAATTTTGTTATGAACCTTACATCGAGTGTGAAAGATTTGTTCTCTTTGATCAACCTCAATTGGGCTTGTTTCCACATGAAGATTTCGAATAACCAAGCATTCTTCTTCACTCAATGGATCAACATCATAAGCCACTCCCTCTTCTTCACTTTCGTCAATTTCGGACATATTGAAAATCTGTTCAGGCGTGACAAATTCAGGAACTAGTCCACACAAATCTTGAATGGTAAGTGCTCGTTTTTGTGGACATTCGTTTGTTATGTGCCCATAGCCTTAGCACTTGAAACACCGCCTCAATGAACCACCCCTAGGCTCCATGGCTACTCCTTTTCCTTTGTCTTTTACATCCTCTTTTATGGTCTCCTTAGGCTTGCTAGGTGTTGGCTTAGAATAAGAACTTGTGCTAACACTTGTACTCCTTGAATAAGCATAAGGTTTCCTTGCTTTGTCATGTTTCTCAAATTTTAGGGCTAGTCGACATACATCATCGAACCCTTCATAGATTTGCACCTCAACCCTATTAGAAAGTGAGGGTGTGAGTCCTTTGATGAACCTTGCAACTCTAAGCTCTTCCTTTTCTTCTAGGTCACAAAGCATCGTCATCTTCTCAAATTCCTTGATATACTCGGCCACAGACAGATTTTCTTGTGATAAGGCTTGCAACTTTAGGTAGTTCTCTTGTTCATAATCTTTAGGTAAGAACCTCTTCATCAGGTGTTTCTTCAATTTCTCCCAAGTATCGATCTTACTCTTCTTTTCTCTCTTTCGTTGTTTCTTCAAGTTTTCATACCATAAAGATGCATATTTAGTAAGTTTAAGAATAGCTACCTTGAATTGTTTATGCTCATCATACTCCTTGTATTCAAAGACTCGTTCCGTTTGCCTAATCCAATCCATAAACTTCTCCGGATCTAAATCACCATTGAAATCAGGTATGTCAAGCTTTAGGCCTCGGTCATCATCGTTTCTTCTTTCCTTCTTGTTCTTGGAGATCACACTTTCCTTTTCCGAATCTGAACTCTCTTCAGACCTACTTCTACTCGGCATCGTACCATGACCTTTTGGATCTTGGGTATACATCTTCATGAACTCTTTTATTGTGTAGCCTAGTTCATCCACTTTTCCATTCATCGCGTTCAATTGATCTTGAAACGATGTGTTATCTCCACTTGATTCTGTATTCTCTGGCATTGTCACGTCCTCCCAAGAAGTGATTTGTTAAGAAACAAATCAAAAACTAGCTCTGGTAACCAAATTGATGTAAAACTGCTCGGTTTTAAACTGAACAATTCAACGGACTGTTTATTTTGTTTTCTGTGTTTATGTTGCAGCGAAATTAACTATATTTTTTTGGGTTTTTGTATGTGTTGGAACAAATAAAAATAAAAGATATGAATTAGCTAAGACAATCTCGCAAGATCACTCAACTAAGACTTGAATTAATCAAGTGATCTCGCAAGATAACTTGACCAACTCGTGTATGATCTTTCAACCTCGCAAGGAATCAAGAACACATGAATTCAACCTCGCAAGGAAGAATGTTTATTATTTCCCTCTCGCAAGAAGTAAATAATAGAACTTAAAGCTCGCAAGCTAATAAGAACAAACAAGTAATAACTTGAATTCAATTCTCAATTGTGTGAATAATTCAGATTACATAGCTTGGTATTTATACTACTAGTACTTACCTTAAAATAGCTAGATAGAAATTAGGAAATAGTGTGAACACTACCTTATTATTAAATAAGATCACCACACTATTTTATTCAAATTAGTAAAACAGAAATTAGTTGCTGCCAATGTTGTTGTCCTTCCACCATGTTATCATGTTCACTTGATTTGAACCCATTTTGAAACCTTCAGAAATGTGAGTTACATTTCGACTAATCAAGACTTCATTTTCATTTTCTTCTAGTGCTCCCGCATCATGGTCAGATAAACAATAGATGTGACATAAGATACTAACTAGTGTCTCATTTATATTGGCAAGACTAAACATATATCGCAACATATTCCTTCAGGGAATATAATACATTGCTATTTCTTGTAGTATGACCACAAACTATACATCAAATTTTCGTCTAGGAATACAACCCATAACTAATTCTTTGAATAATAATCTTCAGTTCAACTGAATTAATAATTCATCCGCAAAACATAATATCTCATTTACTACAGGGAATGATTTTGAATTGATTTGATATATCTTAATTTTTAAGATATCTCATATTTTGCATATATTCATTTATAAACATTGAGTTTGTTCTCAATTATGATACACAAATAATATTCATTATACGAAAGGTGAGAATTTATAAGCAATGTGAACTTCAAGTCACAGTTTCAAAATCTATATACACTATTTACTTATGGTCATAGTTCCAAAATAAGTAAATACTATGAATTTATAGTCATAGTTTCAAAATCTATAAACATTATGAGTTTCTGGTCATCGTTTGAATGTCAAAGATTCAACTTGTATATCATTTTATCCTTTTTTCTCATATCAAACTTATAGAATCTATAAGTCTCACGTGACTTTTCATGAGATATTTTACTTTAATGAGATATTTTCTTTTAACAATGAGCGAATTTGGTTCAAATAAGGCTACATCAGTAGGCTCAATTAAGGCCTCATCACTTGGCACTCCAAAAACAACATTATTAGGCTCAATTGAGGCCGCATCATTAGGCTTAACATTATGCCATGTTTTTTTTATCTCTACTACAAGAAAACTCTTGACGAGATTTCACATTCACTTCAAGATATGGATCTAATTTCATATTTCAATATGTTGTTCAACTTCAGGTGAACAAAAATCAATTTAGAAATAATCTTTCATTTAATAAACATTGCTTTATCCATTTGAAACTAAAATGCAGTTTAAAAAAAACGCAGTCGTGCACTTCTGTCCACTAGCATTTACATGTGGACTTCCGACAATTACACTTCTACAATATGAGTATATTGTATGATGAGACGGCTTTAAGTTATTATACACCCTGAAACTTTGAGCTCGAGACCAAAGTTACAATATGGACATATCTCTCACCTTTTTAAAATATATTTTTTGGCATTTCAGGTCCAAATTTATATCATATGTCCTTTTTCAAAACATTCTTACCACACATGTGGAATATCAAGTCAAAACAATGTAAATGTTACATAGATAATCATGTTACATACACATGGACGAATATCATTATACATATATAAAATTGGTCAAAGAGATATTAATTTTGCAAAATCATTACTTTGTCCATGATCCAATTAGTTAATGAATATAATATTAATCGCTACAAAAACAATCCCGAATATAGTTTCACTGGTTATTGATAATAATATGACACCACAATAATAAAACATTGCCAAATTTTAATGCAACACAAAAATTAAAGTCTCGCTTGGTTCAAGAGCTTGGAATGGAATGGATTGGAATATGAATCCATATAGGTATGGGGTTGAAAATCCATTCCCATGTAAAGTCGTTTGGTTCATCTTAAAATTATAAAAGAGTGGAATGGAGTTTGATACCAAGGTGGGAAGATGGGTATGAGATTCCAAGGGGTTGGAATGGAGTTAGATACCTAAGGGTAACTAACTCCATTCCAAAATACACCAACCAAACATTGGAATGGAGCAAATCCATTCCAATCCATTCCAAGATGGCCAAGCAAACACCCCCTTAGTGTATCACGTTGCACAACCAAAACGAATAATTCAGCCAATAATAATACAAGACTGATTTATCGTTTCATTACAAGGTAGATTTTACTAAGAGTCAAAATTTTGTACTCAACTTTCTTAGACGATGATGCAAGCAATCAATACATCATGCAAATGTCCAATGAAGCTATATAACCGACATGAATATGTAAACTTTTTCCTAATTACGAAGAATCGAAGATGGACAACTAGTGCATAATAATACTACTAAGTTCAATTGATTAAAACAATTTTAGTCAAAATATCCGACTAGTATGCCCATGTAACAAAATTAAGTTAAAGACCATATAAGACAAATAGTTGATGATTCATCC
>JAIUZE010073575.1:0-20425 GCA_022085475.1 Heliosperma pusillum | reverse complement strand
ACAACGGGTAATGAAGAAAGGAAGACTCATTGTTCAAACAAGGAGTTACAATGCAAACAATGGGTAATGAAGCAAGGAAGAATCATTGTTAACACAAGGAGTTACAATGTGAACAATGGGTAATGAAGCAAGGAAGATTCATTGTTAACACAAGGAGTTACAATGCAACAATGGGTAATGAAGCAAGGAAGATTCATTGTTAACACAAGGAGTTACAATGCAACAATGGGGAATGAAGCAAGGAAGACTCGTTGCTCACACAAGGAGGTACAATATAACAATGGGTAATGAAAGCAAGGAAGACTCATTGTTACACACAAGGAGTTACAATGCGAACAATGGGTAATGAAGCAAGGAAGACTCATTGTTCACACAACGAGTTACAATGTAACAATGGGTAATGAAGCAAGGAAGACTCGTTGCTCACACAAGGAGTTACAATGCAACAATGGGTAATGAAGCAAGGAAGACTCGTTGCTCACACAAGGAGTTACAATATAACAATGGGTAATGAAGCAAGGAAGACTCATTGTTAACCCAAGGAGTTACAATGCAAATAATGGATAATGAAGCAAGGAAGACTCATTGTTCACACAAGGAGTTACAATGCAACAATGGATAATGAAGCAAGGAAGACTCATTGTTCACACAAGAAGTTACAATGTAACAATGGGCGATGAAGCAAGGAAGAGTCATTGTTAACAAAAGGAGTTACAATACAAACAACGGTTAATGAAGAAAGAAAGACTCATTGTTCAAACAAGGAGTTACAATGCAAACAATGGGTAATGAAGGAAGACTCACACAAGGACTTACAATGTAAACAATGGGTAATGAAGCAAGGAAGAGTCATTGTTCACACAACGAGTTACAATGTAACAATGGGTAATGAAGCAAGGAAGAGTCATTGTTCACACAAGGAGTTACAATGCAAAAAAAGGGTAATGAAGCAAAGAAGACTCATTGTTCCCACAAGGAGTTACAATGCAAACAATGGGTAATGAAGCAAGGAAGACTTATTCTTCACACAAGGAGTTACAATGCAAATAACGGGTAATGAAGCAAGGAAGACTCATTGTTTAAACAAGAAGTTACAATGCAAACAATGGGTAATGAATCAAGGAAGACTTATTGCTCACACAAGGAGTTACAATGTAACAATGGGTAATCAAGTAAGGAAGAGTCATTGTTCACACAAGGAGTTACAATGCAAACAATGGGTAATGAAGCAAGGAAGACTCATTATTCACACAAGGACTTACAATGCAAATAACGGGTAATGAAGCAAGGAAGACTCATTGTTCACACAACGTGTTACAATGTAACAATGGGTAATGAAGCAAGGAAGACTCATTGTTCACACAAGAAGTTACAATGCAACAATGGGTAATGAAGCAAACAAGACTCATTGTTCACACAAGGAGTTACAATGAAACAATGGGTAATGAAGTAAGGAAGACTCATTGCTCAAACAAGGAGTTACAATATAACAAAGGGTAATGAAGTAAGGAAGAGTCATTGTTCACACAAGGAGTTCCAATGCAAACAATGGGTAATGAAGTAAGGAAGACTCATTGTTAACACAAGGACTTACAATGCAACAATGGGTAATGAAGCAAGGAAGACTCATTGCTCACGAAAGGAGTTACAATATAACAATGGGTAATGAAGCAAGGAAGACTCATTGTTCACACAAGGAGTTACAATGCATATAACGGGTAATGAAGCAAGGAAGACTCATTGTTCAAATAAGGAGTTACAATGCAAACAATGGGTAATGAAGCAAGGAAGACTCATTATTCACACAACGAGTTACAATGTAACAATGGGTAATGAAGCAAGGAAGACGCATTGTTCACACAAGGAGTTACAATGCAAACAATGGGTAATGAATCAAGGAAGACTCATTGCTCACACAAAGAGTTACAATGTAACAATGGGTAATGAAGTAAGGAAGAGTCATTGTTCAAACAAGGAGTTACAATGTAACAATGGGTAATGAAGCAAGGATGCCTCATTGTTCACCCAAGGAGTTACAATGCAAACAATGGGTAATGAAGCAAAGAAGACTTATTGTTCACATAAAGAGTTACAATGCAACCAATGGGTAATGAAGCAAGGAAGACTCATTGTTCACACAACGAGTTACAATGTAACGATGGGTAATGAAGCAAGGAAGACTCATTGTTCACACAAGGAGTTACAATGCAACAATGGGTAATGAAGCAAACAAGACTCATTGTTCACACAAGGAGTTACAATGAAACAATGGGTAATGAAGCAAGGAAGACTCATTGCTCAAACAAGGAGTTACAATGTAACAAAGGGTAATGAAGTAAGGAAGAGTCATTGTTCACACAAGGAGTTCCAATGCAAACAATGGATAATGAAGCAAGGAAGACTCATTGTTAACACAAGGAGTTACAATGCAAAAATGGGTAATGAAGCAAGGAAGACTCATTGTTCAAGAAAGGAGTTACAATATAACAATGGGTAATGAAGCAAGGAAGACTCATTGTTCACACAAGGAGTTACAATGCAAATAACGGGTAATGAAGCAAGGAAGACTCATTGTTCAAATAAAGAGTTACAATGCAAACAATGGGTAATGAAGCAAGGAAGACTCATTATTCACACAACGAGTTACAATGTAACAATGGGTAATGAAGCAAGGAAGACTCATTGTTCAACCAAGGAGTTACAATGCAAAAAATGGGTAATGAAGCAAAGAAGACTCATTGTTCCCACAAGGAGTTACAATGCAAACAATGGGTAATGAAGTAAGGAAGACTCATTGTTAACACAAGGAGTTACAATGCAAATAACGGGTAATGAAGCAAGGAAGACTCATTGTTTAAACAAGAAGTTACAATGCAAACAATGGGTAATGCAGGAAGACTCACACAAGGACTTACAATGTAAACAATTGGTAATAAAGCAAGGAAGACTTATTCTTCACACAAGGAGTTACAATGCAAACAATAGGTATTGAAGCAAGGAAGACTCATTGTTCACACAAGGAGTTACAATGCAACAAAGGGTAATGATGAAAGGAAGACACATTTGTTCACACACGGAGTTACAATGTAACAATGGGTAATGAAGCAAGTAAGACTCATTGTTCACACCAGGAGTTACAAAGCAAACAATGGGTAATGAAGCAAGGAAGACTCATTCTTCACATAACGAGTTACAATGTAACAATGGGTAATGAAGCAAGGAAGAGTCATTGTTCACACAAGGAGTTACAATGTAAACAATTGGTAATGAAGCAAAGAAGACTCATTGTTCACACAACGTGTTACAATGTAACAATGGGTAATGAAGCAAGGAAGACTTATTGTTTACACAAGGAGTTACAATGCAAACAATGGGTAATGAAGCAAGGAAGACTCATTGTTCACACAACGAGTTACAATGTAACAATGGGGAATGAAGCAAGAAAGACTCATTTTTCACACAAGGAGTTACAATGCAACAATGGGTAATGAAGCAAGGAAGACTCATTGTTCACACAAGGAGTTACAATGCAAACAATGGGTAATGAATCAAGGAAGACTCATTGTTCACACAAGGAGTTACAATGTAACAATGGGTAATGAAGCAAGGAAGACTCATTGTTCACACAAGGAGTTACAATGCAACAATGGGTAATGAAGCAAGGAAGACTCATTGTTCACACAAGGATTTACAATGCAAACAATGGGTAATGAAGCAAGGAAGACTCATTGTTCACACAACGAGTTACAATGTAACAATGGGGAATGAAGCAAGGAAGACTCATTGTTCACACAAGGAGTTACAAAGCAACAATGAGTAATGAAGCAAGGAAGACTCAATGTTCAACAAGAAGTTACAATGCAAACAATGGGTAATGAATCAAGGAAGACTTATTGCTCACACAAGGAGTTACAATGTAACAATGGGTAATGAAAGTAAGGAAGAGTCATTGTTCACACAAGGAGTTACAATGCAAACAATGGGTAATGAAGCAAGGAAGACTCATTATTCACACAAGGAGTTACAATGCAAATAACGGGTAATGAAGCAAGGAAGACTCATTGTTCAAACAAGGAGTTACAATGTAACAATGGGTAATGAAGCAAGGATGCCTCATTGTTCACCCAAGGAGTTACAATGCAAACAATGGGTAATGAAGCAAAGAAGACTCATTGTTCACACAAAGAGTTACAATGCAACCAATGGGTAATGAAGCAAGGAAGACTCATTGTTCACACAATGTGTTACAATGTAAGAATGGGTAATGAAGCAAGGAAGACTCATTGTTCACACAAGAAGTTACAATGCAACACTGGGTAATGAAGCAAACAAGACTCATTGTTCACACAAGGAGTTACAATGAAACAATGGGTAATGAAGCAAGGAAGACGCATTGCTCAAACAAAGTTACAATGTAACAAAGGGTAATGAAGTAAGGAAGAGTCATTGTTCACACAAGGAGTTCCAATGCAAACAATGGGTAATGAAGCAAGGAAGACTCATTGTTAACACAAGGAGTTACAATGCAACAATGGGTAATGAAGCAAGGAAGACTCATTGCTCACGAAAGGAGTTACAATATAACAATGGGTAATGAAGCAAGGAAGACTCATTGTTCACACAAGAAGTTACAATGCAAATAACGGGTAATGAAGCAAGGAAGACTCATTGTTCAAATAAGGAGTTACAATGCAAACAATGGGTAATGAAGCAAGGAAGACTCATTATTCACACAACGAGTTACAATGTAACAATGGGTAATGAAGCAAGGAAGACTAATTGTTCAGACAAGGAGTTACAATGCAAGAATGGGTAATGAAGCAAGGAAGACTTGTTGCTCACACAAGGAGTTACAATATAACAATGGGTAATGAAGCAAGGAAGACTCATTGTTAACCCAAAGAGTTACAATGCAAACAATGGGTAATGGAGCAAAGAAGACTCATTGTTCACACAAGGAGTTACAATGCAAAGAATGAGTAATGAAGCAAGAAAGACTAATTGTTCACATAGCAAGTTATAATGCAAACAATGGGTAATGAAGCAAGGAAGACTCATTGCTCACATAAGAAGTTACAATATAACAATGGGTAATAAAGGAAGGAAGAGTCATTGTTCACACAAGGAGTTACAATGCAAACAATGTGTAATGAAGCAAAGAAGACTCATTGTTCACACAAGGAGTTACAATGCAAACAACGGGTAATGAAGAAAGGAAGACTCATTGTTCAAACAAGGAGTTACAGTGCAAACAATGGGTAATGAAGGAAGACTCACACAAGGACTTACAATGTAAACAATGGGTAATAAAGGAAGGAAGACTCATTGTTCATACAACGAGTTACAATGTAACAATGGGTAATGAAGCAAGGAAGACTCATTGTTCACACAAGGAGTTACAATGCAACAATGGGTGGAGCAAAGAAGACTCATTGTTCACACAAGGAGTTACAATGCAAAGAATGAGTAATAAAGCAAGAAAAACTCATTGTTCACACAGCAAGTTACAATGCAAAGAATGGTTAATGAAGCAAGGAAGACTCATTGCTCACATAAGGAGGTACAATATAACAATGGGTAATAAAGGAAGGAAGACTCATTGTTCACACAATGAGTTACAATGCAAACAATGGATAATGAAGCAAGGAAGACTCATTGTTCACACAAGGAGTTACAATGCAACAATGGATAATGAAGCAAGGAAGACTCATTGTTCACACAAGAAGTTACAATGTAACAATGGGCAATAAAGCAAGGATGAGTCATTGTTAACAAAAGGAGTTACAATGCAAACAACGGGTAATGAAGAAAGGAAGACTCATTGTTCAAACAAGGAGTTACAATGCAAAACAATGGGTAATGAAGGAAGACTTACACAAGGACTTACAATGTAAACAATGGGTAATAAAGGAAGGAAGACTCATTGTTCACACAATGAGTTACAATGCAAACAATGGGTAATGAAGCAAGGAAGACTCATTGTTCACACAAGGAGTTACAATGCAACAAGGGGTAATGAAGCAAGGAAGACTTGTTGCTCACACAAGGAGTTACAATATAACAATGGCTAATGAAGCAAGGAAGACTCATTGTTAACCCAAGGAGTTACAATGCAAACAATGGGTAATGGATCAAAGAAGACTCATTGTTCACACACGGAGTTACAATGCAAAGAATGAATAATGAAGCAAGAAAGACTCATTGTTCACACAGCAAGTTATAATGCAAACAATGGGTAATGAAGCAAGGAAGACTCATTGCTCACACAAGGAGTAACAATATAACAATGGGTAATAAAGCAAGGAAGAGTCATTGTTCACACAAGGAGTTACAATACAAACAATGAGTAATGAAGCAAAGAAGACTCATTGTTCACACACGGAGTTACAATGCAAACAACGGGTAATGAAGAAAGGAAGACTCATTGTTCAAACAAGGAGTTACAATGCAAACAATGGGTAATGAAGGAAGACTCACACAAGGACTTACAATGTAAACAATGGGTAATAAAGGAAGGAAGACTCAATGTTCACACAATGAGTTACAATGCAAACAATGGGTACTGAAGCAAGGAAGACTCATTGTTTACAGAAGGAGTTACAATGCAACAATGGGTAATGAAGCAAGGAAGACTCATTGTTGACACAAGAAGTTACAATGTAACAATGGGCAATGAAGCAAGGAAGAATCATTGTTAACACAAGGAGTTACAACGTGAACAATGGGTAATGAAGCAAGGAAGACTCATTGTTCACACAACGAGTTACAATATAACAATGGGAAAAGAAGCAAGGAAGCCTCATTGTTCACCCAAGGAGTTACAAAGCAAACAATGGGTAATGAAGCAAGGAAGATTCATTGTTAACACAAGGAGTTACAATGCAAACAATGGGTAATGAAGCAAGGAAGATTCATTGTCAACACAAGGAGTTACAATGCAACAATGGGTAATGAAGCAAGGAAGATTCATTGTTAACACAAGGAGTTACGATGCAACAATGGGTAATGAAGCAAGGAAGACTCGTTGCTCACACAAGGAGTTACAATATAACAATGGGTAATGAAGCAAGGAAGACTCATTGTTAACCCAAGCAGTTATAATGCAAACAATGGGTAATGGAGCAAAGAATACTCATTGTTTACACAAGGAGTTAAAATGCAAAGAATGAGTAATGAAGCAAGGAAGACTCATTTTTCACACAGCAAGTTACAATGCAAACAATGGGTAATGAAGCAAGGAAGACTCGTTGCTCACACAAGGAGTTACAATATAACAATGGGTAATGAAGCAAGGAAGACTCATTGTTAACCCAAGGAGTTACAATGCAAATAATGGATAATGAAGCAAGGAAGACTCATTGTTCACACAAGGAGTTACAATGCAACAATGGATAATGAAGCAAGGAAGACTCATTGTTCACACAAGAAGTTACAATGTAACAATGGGCGATGAAGCAAGGAAGAGTCATTGTTAACAAAAGGAGTTACAATGCAAACAACGGGTAATGAAGAAAGAAAGACTCATTGTTCAAACAAGGAGTTACAATGCAAACAATGGGTAATGAAGGAAGACTCACACAAGGACTTACAATGTAAACAATGGGTAATAAAGGAAGGAAGACTCATTGTTCACACAATGAGTTACAATGCAAACAATGGGTAATGAAGCAAGGAAGACTCATTGTTCACACAAGGAGTTACAATGCAACAAGGAGTTACAATATAACAATGGCTAATGAAGCAAGGAAGACTCATTGTTAACCCAAGGAGTTACAATGCAAACAATGGGTAATGGAGCAAAGAAGACTCATTGTTCACACACGGAGTTACAATGCAAAGAATGAATAATGAAGCAAGAAAGACTCATTGTTCACACAGCAAGTTATAATGCAAACAATGGGTAATGAAGCAAGGAAGACTCATTGCTCACACAAGGAGTTACAATGTAACAAAGGGTAATGAAGTAAGGAAGAGTCATTGTTCACACAAGGAGTTTCAATGCAAACAATGGATAATGAAGCAAGGAAGACTCATTGTTAACACAAGGAGTTACAATGCAAAAATGGGTAATGAAGCAAGGAAGACTCATTGCTCAAGAAAGGAGTTACAATATAACAATGGGTAATGAAGCAAGGAAGACTCATTGTTCACACAAGGAGTTACAATGCAAATAACGGGTAATGAAGCAAGGAAGACTCATTGTTCAAATAAAGAGTTACAATGCAAACAATGGGTAATGAAGCAAAGAAGACTCATTATTCACACAACGAGTTACAATGTAACAATGGGTAATGAAGCAAGGAAGACTCATTGTTCAACCAAGGAGTTACAATGCAAAAAATGGGTAATGAAGCAAAGAAGACTCATTGTTCCCACAAGCAGTTACAATGCAAACAATGGGTAATGAAGTAAGGAAGACTCATTGTTAACACAAGGAGTTACAATGCAAATAACGGGTAATGAAGCAAGGAAGACTCATTGTTTAAACAAGAAGTTACAATGCAAACAATGGGTAGTGCAGGAAGACTCACACAAGGACTTACAATGTAAACAATTGGTAATAAAGCAAGGAAGACTTATTCTTCACACAAGGAGTTACAATGCAAACAATAGGTATTGAAGCAAGGAAGACTCATTGTTCACACAAGGAGTTACAATGCAACAAAGGGTATGCTGAGAAGGAAGACACATTTGTTCACACAAGGAGTTACATGTAACAATGGGTGGTATGAAGCAAGTAAGGACTCATGTTCACACAGGAGGTTCAAAGACAAATCAGGGGTAATGAAGCAAGGAAAGACTATTCTTCACATAACGACTTACAATGTAACAATGGGTAATGAAGCCAAGGAAGAGTTCCTTGTTCACACAGAGTTACAAGGAAACAAATTGGTAATGAAGCAAAGAAGACTCATTGTTCACACAAGGAGTAACAATTCCAACAATGGGGATTGAAGCAAGGAAGACTCATTGTTCACACAAGGAGTTACAATGCAAACAATGGGTAATGAAGCAAGGAAGACTCATTGTTCACACAACGAGTTACAATGTAACAATGGGGAATGAAGCAAGAAAGACTCATTTTTCACACAAGGAGTTACAATGCAACAATGGGTGATGAAGCAAGGAAGACTCATTGTTCACACAAGGAGTTACAATGCAAACAATGGGTAATGAATCAAGGAAGACTCATTGCTCACACAAGGAGTTACAATGTAACAATGGGTAATGAAGTAGGGAAGAGTCATTGTTCACACAAGGAGTTATAATGCAACAATGGGTAATGAAGCAAGGAAGACTCATTGTTCACACAAGGATTTACAATGCAAACAATGGGTAATGAAGCAAGGAAGACTCATTGTTCACACAACGAGTTACAATGTAACAATGGGGAATGAAGCAAGGAAGACTCATTGTTCACACAAGGAGTTACACAGCAACAATGAGTAATGAAGCAAGGAAGACTCAATGTTCATACAAGAAGTTACAATGCAAACAATGGGTAATGAATCAAGGAAGACTTATTGCTCACACAAGGAGTTACAATGTAACAATGGGTAATGAAGTAAGGAAGAGTCATTGTTCACACAAGGAGTTACAATGCAAACAATGGGTAATGAAGCAAGGAAGACTCATTATTCACACAAGGAGTTACAATGCAAATAACGGGTAATGAAGCAAGGAAGACTCATTGTTCAAACAAGGAGTTACAATGTAACAATGGGTAATGAAGCAAGGATGCCTCATTGTTCACCCAAGGAGTTACAATGCAAACAATGGGTAATGAAGCAAAGAAGACTCATTGTTCACACAAAGAGTTACAATGCAACCAATGGGTAATGAAGCAAGGAAGACTCATTGTTCACACAACGTGTTACAATGTAACAATGGGTAATGAAGCAAGGAAGACTCATTGTTCACACAAGAAGTTACAATGCAACACTGGGTAATGAAGCAAACAAGACTCATTGTTCACACAAGGAGTTACAATGAAACAATGGGTAATGAAGCAAGGAAGACGCATTGCTCAAACAAAGTTACAATGTAACAAAGGGTAATGAAGTAAGGAAGAGTCATTGTTCACACAAGGAGTTCCAATGCAAACAATGGGTAATGAAGCAAGGAAGACTCATTGTTAACACAAGGAGTTACAATGCAACAATGGGTAATGATGCAAGGAAGACTCATTGCTCACGAAAGGAGTTACAATATAACAATGGGTAATGAAGCAAGGAAGACTCATTGTTCACACAAGAAGTTACAATGCAAATAACGGGTAATGAAGCAAGGAAGACTCATTGTTCAAATAAGGAGTTACAATGAAAACAATGGGTAATGAAGCAAGGAAGACTCATTATTCACACAACGAGTTACAATGTAACAATGGGTAATGAAGCAAGGAAGACTAATTGTTCAGACAAGGAGTTACAATGCAAGAATGGGTAATGAAGCAAGGAAGACTTGTTGCTCACACAAGGAGTTACAATATAACAATGGGTAATGAAGCAAGGAAGACTCATTGTTAACCCAAAGAGTTACAATGCAAACAATGGGTAATGGAGCAAAGAAGACTCATTGTTCACACAAGGAGTTACAATGCAAAGAATGAGTAATGAAGCAAGAAAGACTAATTGTTCACATAGCAAGTTATAATGCAAACAATGGGTAATGAAGCAAGGAAGACTCATTGCTCACATAAGGAGTTACAATATAACAATGGGTAATAAAGGAAGGAAGAGTCATTGTTCACACAAGGAGTTACAATGCAAACAATGTGTAATGAAGCAAAGAAGACTCATTGTTCACACAAGGAGTTACAATGCAAACAACGGGTAATGAAGAAAGGAAGACTCATTGTTCAAACAAGGAGTTACAGTGCAAACAATGGGTAATGAAGGAAGACTCACACAAGGACTTACAATGTAAACAATGGGTAATAAAGGAAGGAAGACTCATTGTTCACACAATGAGTTACAATGCAAACAATGGGTACTGAAGCAAGGAAGACTCATTGTTCACACAAGGAGTTACAATGCAACAATGGGTGGAGCAAAGAAGACTCATTGTTCACACAAGGAGTTACAATGCAAAGAATGAGTAATAAAGCAAGAAAAACTCATTGTTCACACAGCAAGTTACAATGCAAAGAATGGTTAATGAAGCAAGGAAGACTCATTGCTCACATAAGGAGGTACAATATAACAATGGGTAATAAAGGAAGGAAGACTCATTGTTCACACAATGAGTTACAATGCAAACAATGGATAATGAAGCAAGGAAGACTCATTGTTCACACAAGGAGTTACAATGCAACAATGGATAATGAAGCAAGGAAGACTCATTGTTCACACAAGATGTTACAATGTAACAATGGGCAATGAAGCAAGGAAGAGTCATTGTTAACAAAAGGAGTTACAATGCAAACAACGGGTAATGAAGAAAGGAAGTCTCATTGTTCAAACAAGGAGTTACAATGCAAACAATGGGTAATGAAGGAAGACTCACACAAGGACTTACAATGTAAACAATGGTTAATAAAGCAAGGAAGACTCATTGTTCACACAAGGAGTTACAATGCAAACATTGGGTAATGAAGCAAGGAAGACTCATTGTTCACACAAGGAGTTACAATGGCACCATGGTAATGAATCAAGGAAGACTTGTTTGCTCACACAAGGAGTTACAATATAACTATGGGTCATAAGCAATGGTACGACTAATTGGTAACCCAAGAGTTACAAATGCCACACAATGGGTAATGGAGCACAAGATACTCATTGTTCATTCACACAAGGAGTTGCCAATGCAAAGAATGAATCATGAGCAAGAACGACTCATTGTTTCCAAACAGCAGTTATAATGCAAACATGGGTAACTGAAGCAGAAGACTCTTGCTCACACAATATTTAACACTATAACAATGGGTAATAAGCAAGGAAGAGTCATTGTTCACACAAGGAGTTACATGCAACCAATGGGTAATGAAGGCAAACAAGACTCATTGTTCCCACAAGGAGTTACAATGCAAACAACGGGTAATGAAGCAAGGAAGACTCATTGTTCAAACAAGGAGTTACAATGCAAACAATGGGTAATGAAGGAAGACTCACACAAGGACTTACAATGTAAACAATGGGTAATAAAGGAAGGAAGACTCATTGTTCACACAATGAGTTACAATGCAAACAATGGGTACTGAAGAAGGGAAGACTCATTGTTTACAGAAGGAGTTACAATGCAACAATGGGTAATGAAGCAAGGAAGACTCATTGTTGACACAAGAAGTTACAATGTAACAATGGGCAATGAAGCAAGGAAGAATCATTGTTAACACAAGGAGTTACAACGTGAACAATGGGTAATGAAGCAAGGAAGACTCATTGTTCACACAACGAGTTACAATATAACAATGGGAAAAGAAGCAAGGAAGCCTCATTGTTCACCCAAGGAGTTACAAAGCAAACAATGGGTAATGAAGCAAGGAAGATTTATTGTTAACACAAGGAGTTACAATGCAAACAATGGGTAATGAAGCAAGGAAGATTCATTGTTAACACAAGGAGTTACAATGCAACAATGGGTAATGAAGCAAGGAAGATTCATTGTTAACACAAGGAGTTACAATGCAACAATGGGTAATGAAGCAAGGAAGACTCGTTGCTCACACAAGGAGTTATAATATAACAATGGGTAATGAAGCAAGGAAGACTCATTGTTAACCCAAGCAGTTACAATCAAACAATGGGTAATGGAGCAAAGAATACTCATTGTTTACACAAGGAGTTAAAATGCAAAGAATGAGTAATGAAGCAAGGAAGACTCATTGTTCACACAGCAAGTTACAATGCAAACAATGGGTAATGAAGCAAGGAAGACTCGTTGCTCACACAGGGAGTTACAATATAACAATTAGGGTGGTTTGGGGTAATGAATGCAATGTAGACTCATTGTTAACCCAAGGAGTTACAATGCAAATAATGGATAATGAAGCAAGGAAGACTCATTGTTCACACAAGGAGTTACAATGCAACAATGGATAATGAAGCAAGGAAGACTCATTGTTCACACAAGAAGTTACAATGTAACAATGGGCGATGAAGCAAGGAAGAGTCATTGTTAACAAAAGGAGTTACAATACAAACAACGGTTAATGAAGAAAGAAAGACTCATTGTTCAAACAAGGAGTTACAATGCAAACAATGGGTAATGAAGGAAGACTCACACAAGGACTTACAATGTAAACAATGGGTAATGAAGCAAGGAAGAGTCATTGTTCACACAACGAGTTACAATGTAACAATGGGTAATGAAGCAAGGAAGAGTCATTGTTCACACAAGGAGTTACAATGCAAAAAAAGGGTAATGAAGCAAAGAAGACTCATTGTTCCCACAAGGAGTTACAATGCAAACAATGGGTAATGAAGCAAGGAAGACTTATTCTTCACACAAGGAGTTACAATGCAAATAACGGGTAATGAAGCAAGGAAGACTCATTGTTTAAACAAGAAGTTACAATGCAAACAATGGGTAATGAATCAAGGAAGACTTATTGCTCACACAAGGAGTTACAATGTAACAATGGGTAATCAAGTAAGGAAGAGTCATTGTTCACACAAGGAGTTACAATGCAAACAATGGGTAATGAAGCAAGGAAGACTCATTATTCACACAAGGACTTACAATGCAAATAACGGGTAATGAAGCAAGGAAGACTCATTGTTCACACAACGTGTTACAATGTAACAATGGGTAATGAAGCAAGGAAGACTCATTGTTCACACAAGAAGTTACAATGCAACAATGGGTAATGAAGCAAACAAGACTCATTGTTCACACAAGGAGTTACAATGAAACTATGGGTAATGAAGTAAGGAAGACTCATTGCTCAAACAAGGAGTTACAATATAACAAAGGGTAATGAAGTAAGGAAGAGTCATTGTTCACACAAGGAGTTCCAATGCAAACAATGGGTAATGAAGTAAGGAAGACTCATTGTTAACACAAGGACTTACAATGCAACAATGGGTAATGAAGCAAGGAAGACTCATTGCTCACGAAAGGAGTTACAATATAACAATGGGTAATGAAGCAAGGAAGACTCATTGTTCACACAAGGAGTTACAATGCATATAACGGGTAATGAAGCAAGGAAGACTCATTGTTCAAATAAGGAGTTACAATGCAAACAATGGGTAATGAAGCAAGGAAGACTCATTATTCACACAACGAGTTACAATGTAACAATGGGTAATGAAGCAAGGAAGACGCATTGTTCACACAAGGAGTTACAATGCAAACAATGGGTAATGAATCAAGGAAGACTCATTGCTCACACAAAGAGTTACAATGTAACAATGGGTAATGAAGTAAGGAAGAGTCATTGTTCAAACAAGGAGTTACAATGTAACAATGGGTAATGAAGCAAGGATGCCTCATTGTTCACCCAAGGAGTTACAATGCAAACAATGGGTAATGAAGCAAAGAAGACTTATTGTTCACATAAAGAGTTACAATGCAACCAATGGGTAATGAAGCAAGGAAGACTCATTGTTCACACAACGAGTTACAATGTAACGATGGGTAATGAAGCAAGGAAGACTCATTGTTCACACAAGGAGTTACAATGCAACAATGGGTAATGAAGCAAACAAGACTCATTGTTCACACAAGGAGTTACAATGAAACAATGGGTAATGAAGCAAGGAAGACTCATTGCTCAAACAAGGAGTTACAATGTAACAAAGGGTAATGAAGTAAGGAAGAGTCATTGTTCACACAAGGAGTTCCAATGCAAACAATGGGTAATGAAGCAAGGAAGACTCATTGTTAACTCAAGGAGTTACAATGCAACAATGGGTAATGAAGCAAGGAAGACTCATTGCTCACGAAAGGAGTTACAATATAACAATGGATAACGAAGCAAGGAAGACTCATTGTTCACACAAGGAGTTACAATGAAATAACGGGTAATGAAGCAAGGAAGACTCATTGTTCAAATAAGGAGTTACGATGCAAACAATGGGTAATGAAGCAAGGAAGACTCATTATTCACACAACTAGTTACAATGTAACAATGGGTAATGAAGAAAGGAAGACTCATTGTTCACCCAAGGAGTTACAATGCAAAAAATGGGTAATGAAGCAAAGAAGACTCATTGTTCCCACAAGGAGTTACAATGCAAACAATGGGTAATGAAGCAAGGAAGACTGATTCTTCACACAAGGAGTTACAATGCAAATAACGGGTAATGAAGCAAGGAAGACTCATTGTTTAAACAAGAAGTTACAATGCAAACAATGGGTAATGCAGGAAGACTCACACAAGGACTTACAATGTAAACAATTGGTAATAAAGCAAGGAAGACTTATTCTTCACACAAGGAGTTACAATGCAAACAATAGGTATTGAAGCAAGGAAGACTCATTGTTCACACAAGGAGTTACAATGCAACAAAGGGTAATGATGAAAGGAAGACACATTTGTTCACACACGGAGTTACAATGTAACAATGGGTAATGAAGCAAGTAAGACTCATTGTTCACACCAGGAGTTACAAAGCAAACAATGGGTAATGAAGCAAGGAAGACTCATTCTTCACATAACGAGTTACAATGTAAC
This sequence comes from Heliosperma pusillum, assembly GCA_022085475.1. NCBI lineage: Eukaryota > Viridiplantae > Streptophyta > Magnoliopsida > Caryophyllales > Caryophyllaceae > Heliosperma > Heliosperma pusillum. The sequence continues at coordinate 4,806 of JAIUZE010073575.1, read as the reverse complement.
AATGGGTAATGAAGCAAGGAAGAGTCATTGTTCACACCAAGGGAGGTTACCAAATGTAAAACAATTGGTAATGAAAGCAAAGAAGACTCATTGTTTCACACAACGTGTTACAATGTAACACTGGGTAATGAAGGCAAGAAGACTATTGTTTACACAAGGAGTTACAATGCAAACCAACGTGGGTACATGAAGCAAGGAAAGACTCAATTGTTTCAACAAGAGTACAATGTAAAACAATGGGGAATGAAGCAAAGAAACGACTCATTTTTCCACACAAGGAGTTACAATGCAAACAATGGGTAATGGAAGACAAGGAAGAACCATTGTTTCACACAAGGAGTACAATGACAAACAATGGTAAGGAATCAAGGAAGGCTCATTGTTAACACAAGTAGTTACAATGTAACAATGGGTAATGAAGCAAGGAAGACTCATTGTTCACACAAGTAGTTACAATGCAACAATGGGTAATGAAGCAAGGAAGACTCATTGTTCACACAAGGATTTACAATGCAAACAATGGGTAATGAAGCAAGGAAGACTCATTGTTCACACAACGAGTTACAATGTAACAATGGGGAATGAAGCAAGGAAGACTCATTGTTCACACAAGGAGTTACACAACAACAATGAGTAATGAAGCAAGGAAGACTCAATGTTCACACAAGAAGTTACAATGCAAACAATGGGTAATGAATCAAGGAAGACTTATTGCTCACACAAGGAGTTACAATGTAACAATGGGTAATGAAGTAAGGAAGAGTCATTGTTCACACAAGGAGTTACAATGCAAACAATGGGTAATGAAGCAAGGAAGACTCATTATTCACACAAGGAGTTACAATGCAAATAACGGGTAATGAAGCAAGGAAGACTCATTGTTCAAACAAGGAGTTACAATGTAACAATGGGTAATGAAGCAAGGTTGCCTCATTGTTCACCCAAGGAGTTACAATGCAAACAATGGGTAATGAAGCAAAGAAGACTCATTGTTCACACAAAGAGTTACAATGCAACCAATGGGTAATGAAGCAAGGAAGACTCATTGTTCACACAACGTGTTACAATGTAACAATGGGTAATGAAGCAAGGAAGACTCATTGTTCACACAAGAAGTTACAATGCAACACTGGGTAATGAAGCAAACAAGACTCATTGTTCACACAAGGAGTTACAATGAAACAATGGGTAATGAAGCAAGGAAGACGCATTGCTCAAACAAAGTTACAATGTAACAAAGGGTAATGAAGTAAGGAAGAGTCATTGTTCACACAAGGAGTTCCAATGCAAACAATGGGTAATGAAGCAAGGAAGACTCATTGTTAACACAAGGAGTTACAATGCAACAATGGGTAATGATGCAAGGAAGACTCATTGCTCACGAAAGGAGTTACAATATAACAATGGGTAATGAAGCAAGGAAGACTCATTGTTCACACAAGAAGTTACAATGCAAATAACGGGTAATGAAGCAAGGAAGACTCATTGTTCAAATAAGGAGTTACAATGCAAACAATGGGTAATGAAGCAAGGAAGACTCATTATTCACACAACGAGTTACAATGTAACAATGGGTAATGAAGCAAGGAAGACTAATTGTTCAGACAAGGAGTTACAATGCAAGAATGGGTAATGAAGCAAGGAAGACTTGTTGCTCACACAAGGAGTTACAATATAACAATGGGTAATGAAGCAAGGAAGACTCATTGTTAACCCAAAGAGTTACAATGCAAACAATGGGTAATGGAGCAAAGAAGACTCATTGTTCACACAAGGAGTTACAATGCAAAGAATGAGTAATGAAGCAAGAAAGACTAATTGTTCACATAGCAAGTTATAATGCAAACAATGGGTAATGAAGCAAGGAAGACTCATTGCTCACATAAGGAGTTACAATATAACAATGGGTAATAAAGGAAGGAAGAGTCATTGTTCACACAAGGAGTTACAATGCAAACAATGTGTAATGAAGCAAAGAAGACTCATTGTTCACACAAGGAGTTACAATGCAAACAACGGGTAATGAAGAAAGGAAGACTCATTGTTCAAACAAGGAGTTACAATGCAAACAATGGGTAATGAAGGAAGACTCACACAAGGACTTACAATGTAAAAAATGGGTAATAAAGGAAGGAAGACTCATTGTTCACACAATGAGTTACAATGCAAACAATGGGTACTGAAGCAAGGAAGACTCATTGTTCACACAAGGAGTTACAATGCAACAATGGGTAATGAAGCAAGGAAGACTCATTGTTCACACAAGAAGTTACAATGTAACAATGGGCAATGAAGCAAGGAAGAATCATTGTTTAACACAAGGAGTTACAATGTGAACAATGGGTAATGAAGCAAGGAAGACTCATTGTTCACACAACGAGTTACAATATAACAATGGGAAAAGAAGCAAGGAAGCCTCATTGTTCACCCAAGGAGTTACAAAGCAAACAATGGGTAATGAAGCAAGGAAGATTCATTGTTAACACAAGGAGTTACAATGCAAACAATGTGACACCCTCAAATTTGCGGAAAGAAAAAAAATAATTTAAATAAATAAAAGATGAGAATACGTTTCTAATAGGTTCACTTTAGTGAAAATCGGTACATTTTAAACACCGGAACCTACTATTAAATATATTCATCATAAGAAGGTGTCTTAAATAAAAAGGTTCATAACAATACGAAATAATATATACAATAAAAAGTATCTGAAACGGGAGACATATCTCCCGTATAAATACGAAATAAAAGAGTGTATAATAATATACAATCCTAAGAACCGAATATAGGTCCAAGGTAAATACTTCGCTCGCTAGCTCGTCAATGTACCCAAGTATGCATCACAAACCTGCCAACCGCATTAAATATAAACACGGAAGCCACAGTCAGTGGGGAGTAACTCCGAGTTCTCCCAGCCACGAAATGTCGAGTTTAATTAAACATGAATAATATAAAAGCAATGTATATGGAAAATACAAAACTTAACATATAAGATATGATTTTCATGTTATGAAACAAATAACTAACATATCACCTAGCATATGAAGGCTAAGCTACTCATGCAAACTATCATGTGAATCAGTTAACAACCGGTAATCCAAACTCTATCAACCTTAGCCGGCTTGCATCTCACCTTCTAAGATTCATAGAATCATACAAACATGAAAGACAAATACTTCTACAAACAGGCATAAGTTCTTAGTCCAGTCAATAGTCGACTTCTGTAACTCGAGGCGATACCACAAGGTAGGAAAACATCCTAGTCCTAGACTGATCAGACCTAGCGACAACAGCTATTCCATTCCCCGTCCCATGACATAACCATACATGAGAAACTCTACTAGGCGACCCCCTAAGCAGAGATGGCTAGTACTTAAGCTGGCTCCATTCCCAACATGAAATAGGCAGCCATGCCCCGATTTGGAGATAAGCCCCCCAGGCCGTGCCACAAAAGCTATCAAGCAGTGAACTCCATATGCTCGTTAAAGATAGTACGGCCTATCAATGTCATGGTCCAAGATACTCATTTAGAATTAGAATGGTCAAGACGCCATATACTCATAATCCTCTATGGGTACTTAGTCGACACGACACCAACCATATAATCAAACAGTCACGGGAAAAACATCCTAACATGTGACTAATTGCATATAAATCATATTCCAATATCATATCGCCTCATAACTACTAAGGCTAATTCAATAATTATATAAAACCTTACTTGAAGACAAATCCCCGACCCGAGTCCCGCGACGGGTCATCAGTCAAAACGGGGCTGACTAGATCTTAGTTTGGCCAAACCCGTTTGGTCAAACCGGCTAGAAACAGAGTCTTTACCACAGAGACTTAGACATAAAAATCAACATATTCATTACATGTCATTTTAAAACTTCTAACATGTGAATTATTAAATCTTATTAAAAACCCGCTTGACTTAAAGGATATTAAATTAAACTACGATCTCGTATTATAATTTCTAACATGTGAGAAATAATAATTTTATGGAAAACACTTTTAATTAAATAATTTACTTATTAAAATTTCCCACTTGCTAAATATTACAAAAACACGATAAATTAACATTTAACTCAAAAACCGTCACAAGTCCCAAAGTGGGACCCACGGGCTGATTTGGGCCAAGAATAAACCGGCCCATTTGGGCTGTTTTGGTTTGACATTTTTAAAACCGGTTCTTAAAATTTCCCGCATGCTTAACATATTTAAAACCCGTCAAAACAACAACAAAACAATCAAACATCGACACAACTCAAAGACCAAAACCCGGACCCACCATGGACCAACCCAGACCGGTCTGGACCGGGCCTGAACCGGCCTGAACCGGCTGGTTTGGGTCCGGTTTTCCAGCCACCATTTCGGCCACCACCAAAACAACAACCCCAATTCCAAATAAATTCTAACATGTTTTTAATTAACAACATCCATTCTTAACAACCAATTTAACCATCAATCATACAAAAATCATGATTATGACAAATCATAAAAATATGTCAAGAACACTAAACTTGTTATAAATTCATACAACATGATAAAAACAACTACTTATCATGTTACTACCAAAATTCCATAAATCATAATAACATGAACCAAAAACAAAAGATGAACCAAAAACAAAAGAAACAAAAGCTATGTAACATATATTCGTCGAGTAACTCGGAATCGTTACCTTAGCTAGACAAGTCAATTAGCACCAAAATAAGAAGTATAAACCAAGAAACCCTCCTACTAATCTTCACCAAAAATATACGAGTCTCCAAACTCGTCTTCAAAATCTTCCCCTAGAAGAAA
>JAIUZE010073574.1:0-55044 GCA_022085475.1 Heliosperma pusillum | reverse complement strand
TGATCTTTGTCACCAACCTTTGCTTTCTTATTACTGACATGCATTGTATCTGTGGTTTGATCTAAAACATATATTCCATTCATGGAAACAGCTTTACCATCAATCATATCGTTTAAAGAGAAAATACAGCTATTATCCTTTATTACAAACGAAAATCCGTCCTTATCAAGTACGGAAACTGAAATAATGTTTTTCGACAAACTGGGTACATAGTAAAAATTATTCAGCAATAACTCAAAACCACTAGGGAGTTGGATTACATATGTCCCCACTGAAACGGCAGCAACTCTAGCTCCATTCCCCACCCGCAGGTCCACATCACCCTTTGCGAGAGTTGTGATGCTTCTTAGGCCCTGCAAATGATTACACAGATGAGAAGCACAACCAGTATCTAGTACCCAAGTTCCGAAACTTGCATGGTTAATCTCAATCATATGAATAAAAGATGACGTACCAACAAGAGTGACGCGGCCTGATTTTACGTCTTCAGCATACACGGGATAGTTCCGCCTCCAATGCCCAGTCTTGTGGCAATGGTGGCACTCCACGTATTCTTTGCTCTTTGTCTTGCCTTGTGAGCTACCGCTAGTCTCACCAGGCCCACTCTTGACCTTTTCTGGCTTTTTGAACTTCTGCATCCCTACAGCTAGGTCAGCATGAGCCTTGCCCTTACCTCTACCCTTGTTGTTAATCATGAGAACGTCATGTTTCATGCTCCCACTCAATTTCAGATCACTCTCAGTCTGTACGAGAAGTGAGTGGAGCTGATGAAGACTTTTCTTCATATCATTCATATAGTAATTTGCCCTGAAAAGGGCAAAACCATCATGAAGTGAATGAAGCAGTCGATCAATAATGATTGTCTCATCAATTTTACAACCAAGAGCCTCTAGCTTATCGACATTCTCGATCATAGCAAGAATGTGTGGGCTAACCACTTGGCCCTTCTGGAGTTTCGCTTCAAAAAAGCGAAAGGTATACACATAGCTAACGATCCTCGGAGCTTTCGAGAACTTGTTAGAGAGAGTGTTGAAAATCTTGTTTGCACCCTGGGCTATGAATTGCCTCTGCAAATTGGATTCCATTGAAAAGATGAGTACGTTCTTTATTGCACCCGCCTCCATTACGAAATCATTATAAGCAAGTGATGCATTGGCTCCTGCATTGGGGCCTGGGTTAGTCGTAAAAGTCCATAGACCTTAATTAGACTCTTCTAATTAGTTGCTAAATTACTTGTTAATTTAGTATTTAATAATGATCCATAAACATGCAGTGGCAATAAAAGACATTTATTTATTATAGTCCAGTAAAATTTTCTCACATTGATATGGAAAATAAAAAGGGCACACAAGACCTCCGTCTTGTTTGTTCTTGAGGCTACAAATAGGATGCCACAAGTAATCTCCCCCCCAAAGTTAGAAGACCTCCTCAAGTTGCACCAAGATGACACAATAAATCTTACCCTTATCTAACTAGATAATCAGATAGATTTTATACTACGAATATATGACTATATTACTGACACTAGTAATACTTACCTTAGTAAATATTAGTATTTGAGAGTTTTTAGTGAGAGGAAGAATTTTTTAAAAAGAATACGAACATTGGCACAAATGAAGTAGTATGAAAATGAACAACCATTGCTCATTTATAAGGCCATATGGCCGGACCACTTAGTCCAAATAAGGACTCTTATTTTGTTCAATTTGATCACATGCATTTGAGTGGAGTGTTGTAGTATAAGTGATGATTGTATACTACTTGTTATGTCACTTTCAATTAGTAACTAAAGAGTAAAAAACAAGAACAACAATCATCACCATGTAACTACTACCATAACCGGCCATCATGTACCTAGTTTGGTCCATTTTGATTTTTGATATTTGTCTCACAATCTTATTGATCATATGGTTAATTATCTTGTATATTAGTGTAATTGATCTAATAAAACTTGTATGAGCTCTTAAAATAACATAATATGTACTTAACATTTTAAGTATATTTATAACCATATATCAAGATATAATGGGTCCCACAATACTTAGTTAATTTATTTTACAACTCCTTGTAAATATAATTAACTAATTACCTCTATCTCAAAACCTCAACTAATTTAGTCATTTAACGATTAATTACTAAGTTAAATCTTATTTAATCGTATTAAAATAAGATATAAATTTATTAGTCAATTATCGCATCATTGAAAAATAAGTTTAATCGAATTTGAGTTCTTAACTCAATTTCTAACAATTAACTCTCGTACATATCGAATATATGTAATGTACTAATTAACTGTATCGTATACAAATAATTAGTTACTATTTGGATTTCATCCTTTAGGTGTGACCGAAAGGGATCAGTTGATCACCGCCGTCAAACGACAAGAACGTCAAACTCTAGTCAGCCAACCGTTATTGATTTACGTTAATCAACTGACTAATCATATATATAGTCAATAATTATCCAATTATATTCCATAATAAGATTTATTATGTGGCGCACTATTGTGGAGGACACCTACTCCAACAATCTCCCACTTGTCTGACACAAGTGTGCGTCACAACCGATTCTCTTGTCTCTTTATCACATCTCCCACTCAACGCAAGGTGTCTTTCAGTCGCACTGTGCGATTGGGACAATATCGAAGTGGTTTTTTCGGTTTCAGCGATAGGGAGAGTAACTGTCTGACCGAAATCTCCATAGATCTTCTTTCCGAGCCAGTGGCCCGCACCTACAGTAACTTCTCCTCGAGTGGGGCCTAAAGATGTTTTTACCCAACGTGGGTGGACAATTCCTGTTGATTCATCTACTCTGTATGATGCAGATCACCATGATCCAGAAGATGTCCATCGGCCTCCTTTTACTGCACGACCTAGAACATCAACCAAAACCAATCGGAAACTGCACCGACTCAGATAGACGGTCGCCAGTCAAAAGAATCGACTTATAGGAATAAGATAGAAGACCCTGCCACGACCAGGCATCAAATAATTGATTTAAAGGTCTCTACAATGTCACTGTCTGACAGAGTGTCATACAGTCTGTCTATGTAAACGACCAGTCATCTCCATGACCCCATGGTGCTGAACCAACCATCGATCGACTTACAATCTAGTCATTTCGAGACGTCACCTCATTGAGTGACTAGGGACAAAATACTAAGTTCGTCCTGTTCACTTGAATTGGGTTTAACCTTTCTTTCAACCAATTCGGATAAACAAAGTATTAAAATTTAGTCAAACTAAATAATGGAGTTTTTAATGAAACTCTAACAATGAATGCGATTATCAAATATTTGGAAAAATTGATACGCTATCAATAATTTCATATCTTATAATCATTAGCAATTCAGGTACATATTTCAATCCCCATTGAAATGACATGACTATCATGTTCAGCCTGCAAAAAGCATGGCTAATGGATTAGTAATACTTGCATCTTTTCCATCGTTCTGATTGCCATTTCTCTTTGTCTACGTAATCTCATATTACATAAAACTTTCTGAGTACGTGTCTAGATTTGAATCTAGACTTAGGACTCTTGGCCTAAAGGTAGCTCCCACTGTTTTACCAGTATAATGGGATAGGATATACAGCTATATGAACTATTTTTAGTCCCTCCAATACTGTCGAATCCAAGCTACTTTCATATGCATCATCATATGACTCAATGTACTCCATTTCCGTTGTTAAATCCGCAATGATAAACTGCCTGGAACACTTCCAGCGGATACATGACATTTATATTTGAAAATGTCACTCCTACTTGGAACCTTTCCAATAGTATTTTCTGTTTGGAACTCTTCCAACAAATAAATCTTCTATGAAACACAGCCAGTTTGTGATTTCAAATCACTTTGATCAGTTTGGAAACTGAAGTCTGTGTAAACTCTTACACACAACTCACTTTAAACTCCAAACATATGAAACATATCTTTAGTCCTTCGCAAGTACTTAAGGATGTTCTTTATGGCTATCAAGTGACTCTCACTTTGATTTAATTGTAAATGATTCGTCATACTCAAAGCATGCGAAATGTCGGATTGAGTATACATCACAGCGTATATAATTGACCCCGCAGCGGAAGCAAAAGGAATCAATTATGATATGTTCAACTTCCTTGAACTAGTCAAAGATCTTATCAATATAAGAATTTTGACTCAATGCTAATATCCTTTTAGATTTATCTCCATAAATCCAGATATCTAAAAGATGTATTCTACTTCTCCAAAATCTTCCATCATCTAAAATTATCAATATGTCTCCACATATAAGACTGATGAAAACCATATTACTCCCACTAAACTTCATGTATAAACATAATTCCTCGAGATATCGAGAAATATTTTATGACATGATTGACACACTAATTCCAACTCTTTAGTGCTTACTTAAGACATCCTCTTAAGCTTGCAAATTAACTTAGGATAGTTAAGATCTACGAACCCACAGGTGAATATAAAATATACTACCTCTTCTAGAATCGTATTCAAGAAGGTGGTTCTTGAGATCCAGTTGGCATCATACTATTATGATATGCTGTAATCGCTAAGTATATTCGAATGGATCAAAGAATTAATGTTGGTGCAAAACTCTTTGCCTACCAAGTTATCTTTGAAAACATTTTAATGTTCATCCATGCAAATTTCGATCTTAAAAATCAATTTACATTGAAGAGGTCGTACTTCTTCAAGTAAAATTTACCAGGTCACTTACCTGACCATCATGCATGGAGTCCATTACGAATCGTATGACTCTAAGCCATATCAAGAAGTTTGGACTAAAAACAGTCTTTTATAAGTCGCATATTAGAATTCATCACTATTAAGGAGCGATAAAATTCCACCTGACCTCCTAGGTTCCGAAGAAACAACTACTGAACAAGCAATGAGGAAAACTTTTTTCCGGACCTTATGCTCAGTTTGTGGCTCTTGAAACATTTTCTCCCACTCTGTCTTATCAAGAAATAATCGTATTTTTTATTGAAAGACAGCATCACGAGTCACAAACGCTTTGTTCTCGTGGTCAATGTGGGATTATTGAGCACTTGTTTCATTCAAATAACGTATAAATTAGGTACGCTACCTACCCATATCGTATATGGAATGAAATCAGACTGTTTTAAATGTGTTTTAATATGGTGGGAAAAGAAATAGCAGACAAAAATATTACGATCCCAAGGTTAGTCAAATGGCTCATTTTGACTTGACAAAGACAAAACCATATCGTATAAGGTTCTGTTTCTCTATTCAACAACACCGTATCTAATAATGTGTGTTAGAGAAGTTAACTTGTGAAACCATTTCACAATACTTTTGGTGAAAATAAAAGTCAATACTTAGATATTTACATTTACGATTTACTTGTAAGTCCTTGTCTAATACTCTTGGTGATTAACTACTTCACATTGAAGCTCTTTGAACTTTTCAAAGATTTCTCATAGCACCTCATTAAGTAGAATCAAATATAATATCTACTTAAATCGTTGGTAAATAAAGTAAAATAGTCATAACCATCTCTGGTTGTGTTTGTTATTGGACTACACATATTCTTATGTAATGGGGCCAATAACTTACTAGTTCGATTTCCTTTTTAACAAAAGGGCACGAATCATCTTGCTTTGAATACAAGATTTGCACGCACCATAAGACTCAAAATCAGATGGTTTAGGGATAGTTGTCAATACTAGCCTCTTAATGTGCTACACAATCCAGAATTAAGATTAGATTAGGGTCACCAATTTTTGAGCCTTTTACAATCTATATGACAAGTAATTACTAGTTTAGGTCAAGAATATAATTACCTTTGATTGGTATGGTTATAACCATGGACCAAGTATAGGCATAAAAAGATACAACGTTTGTTCTATTCACAAAAGTGAAACACTTGTGTCGTACACTAAAGTGGATACTATATTCTTTATTTAGAGGTTATGTACATAATAACGTTTATTAAAGTATACCTCTAAATCCAAAACTAGATTGATCAATTTATAACTTTTATATGTCTCTATAGAAATAAAACTACAATAGTTATATTTCCCTTGTAGGTCGACATTTAATTATGATTAGTCGTCACACGAATCATTATTATAAGCATTGAATACATTGATGAAAACCATAATGGAAATCTAATACCCAAAAATATTTGCATTTAGCAAAATAAATGTCGATCATATAGATATTATGGGTGAAAAATTACACCCTATTTCTAACTCGTTAGAAAACTTTGGGAAGATTCTTTTCTTGTGTCCTACACTGTAAAATAGAATCGTCAAAAGTTGGGTTCGACACCTTGCTTGGGTTTTGACTTTACTATTCAAAATAGTCTTGCCTTTATCCCTTGCCTTGTGTCAAAGTCGAGCCAACCTACTCTTGAACCTTGTCTTAACAATTTAAGAATATAAACATCTTTCTTAGTGCTCCCACTCACTTTCATGAATCTCTACTTAGACAAGTATATTAGAATTATAATGAAGACTATTCTTCATTTCATTCACGGTTTTACCTTCAAAAGGATAAAACTTTCATGAAGTGTCTACGGTTTATGGTTATTCATGATTTCAAATAAATCGATTAACCTAGTCGTCCCAACTGATTTGGCCTCTTTTGAGGTAAGCCTCGATAAGGAGTATAATGACGACATACCAAAATACAAATATTTTCTTTGGAGCAAAGATTGATTGTACCATTGTTATAAGAAGGCGTCACTGAATATTCAAAAACGCTTTTGAGTAAGTGTGACTTATTCATTTACTCTTCATAAGAGACATTTGCAATGGTTAATATGAGGATCAAAAGATAAAATTCATTTTGTCTTTAGCTACGGTGGTATAAACGGAGATCGCAATCAAAATGCTACCGTATAAAATAATGGAAACCTTTTCCACGATTGAACGGATTTATAAGTTCATAGAAAAATAATTGTCATTGTGCGAATAAAAAATAAATATCAACGGAAAATAAACATTCATTGCTTATATATATTTTACTTGTAAAAACAATTTTAACAAATCACTCATATAATGACCCCTCACGAAATTATATAAGTGATTCCAAGACCCATCTTTAGACAAAAATAGTCATCGCATGCTACCTTTAACTAAAAATGGTAAGTCAATACTTGACTAATTCTACACTTAGAACTCTTGGTTGACGGATTTCAACTAAATCCATCTCCTAGTCCCAAGATAACGCTTATCTCGTTGAGTCCAATCCAATTTTAGCTTGTGATCGTATCACCCTACTTACCCGAGGTAAAAAGGGCCCACGAGCGTGGTAGCTCTAATGAACACGGGTTCATATGGGTTACTATTGTAAGGCGAAATCCTCAATTTTTAGGTATGATGAGAGGTCTGTCAATTGTGGTATTAATTCCTATAAGCGAGTAGTCGTGAATGGAATAACGTTGAATTGACAATAACGGTAAATAAAATGCATGTGTGACGATTTTGGCATGAGCGAAAATAAAGCAAGCAATCAAGCAACAATAAAATCCGAGTATGGCCACCTAGCTAATCAAAATTAACTAGATAGTTACAAATTCGGAAACCAACTCCTTGGTCCCTTGCCTCTTCACTTGGAACACCTTCCACAATGGCACCGTCTTAAGGGAGCCACCGGTCTTCATAAAAATAATTACAAATGTACAAATATACAAATTCCTATTATACATTTATACTATAAAATAAAATAATTAAATTATACAAACCACCGATACGAGATCGCAATAAAATTACAACCAAACCGTTATTCCCTTACATTACGGGTAATAACGATAAAAAATTAACTAGGCCATACTAGGTACAAAATTTGCATAAATTATTAAATAAATGACATTCATTCATTCAACCATAAATAAAATAAATTGCTGCAAAATTCATGCCAAAATCGTCCTAAGTTCATTCATGCTCATTGTAGCTCGATTTTTCCGGGATTTATTGATTTTTAACCATTAAAAATCACTATCAACATTTAAATCGCATTTAAATTCAAACTAATTAACTAAACTGTTTTAGAACTCAAAATTAGTCACTACTAATTTTTTTGGTCATTAATTAGATCTATTTGATTTCATTTGCTAAATATTACGGTTTAATCATAACAATTATGAAATAAAACCAAAATAAAATATAAACATCATAAAATTTGAAACCAAAAATTTAGTACATTCTGGAACAATTCCAGAAACTATAAAAATAAAAAACATTTGCTCAAAAAATTTAAATTAATTTTATGAACAAATAGCTTTGTATTTAATGGTTTTATCAAATAAAAACATTAGATATAGTAAAACAGTGAAACAAATTATGAAATTTCACCAAGAGTATCTAAATTAGAATGTAAAATTTAAAAAAAATATTCAAGACCTGAAATGGACGTTTCAATTTTATGAACATTATAATCTCATATTATCGACTTTTATCGTATAAAAATCAATAAACATGCAATACATAAGTACAAGTCACGAAATTTTACATACAATATGTAAGACATGCTTGTGAGATCATTTTTAAATTTCATGGCCAGAATCAACATGCAACTATTTTTAGTTTACTTTTAACTCATAAAATGCATGTTAACTCGGTTTAAACGCCAAAAATCAAAATAAATAGCAAATTAATCCCTAAAATCACGAAATTTGACCACAAACATTTTGAGGTCAGTAGGTATACATGAACCAAAAGTTTTTGTCAGAATCGTATATTAACTCAAAATCTTTGATTTATTAGTTATCTTATAGCTTTAACAAAAATGTCCAAAATGAACATGCATGCTACAAGCTAGCTCTGATACCAATTGAAAGTCCATAGACCTTAATTATACTCCTCTAATATTTACTAAATTACTTATTAATTTAGTTTATAATGATCTATGTAACATGCATGCAAATATAAAGACATTTATATAAGAGAAGAAATTTCCTCACAATGATATGGAAAATATAAGGGCACAACAAGAACTCCTTCTTGTTGTTCTTGAGCTATAAATATGGATGAACACAAGTAATCTTCAAAGTAGAAGATCTCCTCTAAGTTGCACCAAGATTAACCCAAATAATCTATTCTTATTATTAACTAGATAATAAGATAGATAATATTCTACTAATATTATGACTATATTACTATACTAGTAATACTTAGTAAATATTAGTATTTGAGAGTTTTAGTGAGAAGAAGAGTTTTAGAGAGAAGTTAAACAAATTGAACAAAAATGAAGTAATGAAAAATGAACAACTATTGTTCATTATTAAGCCACTTTGGCCGGATGATATTGTCCATAAAAGGACTCTTATTTTGTTCAATTTGATCACATGCACTAGAGTGGAGTGTTGTAGAAAAGATGATGATTGTTTTATACTTGTTATGTCACTTTCAAATGCTAACTAAAGAGTTACAACAAGAACAAAAATCATCACCATTGTAACTACTTCCTAACCGGCCACAATGGTCTAATTAGGTCCATTTTGATTTTTGATATTTGTCTCACAAATACTTATTGATCATATGGTTAATTATCTTGTATAATTAAGTGTTAATTTGATCATATAACAATTATATGACTCAATTAAATAAATAATATGTACTTAACATTTTAAGTAATATTTTACCATTATATCAATATATAATGGGTCCCACAATGCTTAGTTAATTTATTTTACAACTCCTTGTAAATATAATTAACTAATTACCTCTATCTCAAAACCTCAACTAATTTAGTAATTTAACGATTAATTACTAAGTTAAATCTTATTTAATCGTATTAAAATAAGATATAAATTTATTAGTCAATTATCGCATAATTGAAAAATAAGTTAATCGAATTTGAGTTCTCAACTCAATTTCTAATAATTAACTCTCGTACATATCGAATATATGTAATGTACTAATTAACTGTATCGTATACAAATAATTAGTTACTATTTGGATTTCATCCTTTAGGTGTGACCGAAAGGGATCAGTTGATCACCGCCGTCAAACGACAATAACGTCAAACTCTAGTTAGCCAACCGTTATTGATTTACGTTAATCAACTGACTAATCATATATGTAGTCAATAATTATCCCAATTATATTCCATAATAAGATTTATTATTTGGCGCACTATTGTGGAGGACACCTACTCCAACACATACTGGTAGACGGCTACTTCTCTCCATATTTCTTGCATGTATCCTGAAACATAACTTCTTTAACTCCATTTCTTAATTACCCAAATATTTTTTAACTTTTTTGTGGCCGATGAATCCTCTTCAAGGCAATTAGTAAGATTTGATATTATCAAGCTTTTCAAGTTGTGAATTTGTGTCGGGTGGATGAGTGAGTGCAAGTGGTTCGGTGCAGGTAGTCTAATATTATCGTTGGTGCACTGACGGGAGGCGGCGGTGGGGGAGGCTGGTGGTTTGAACTCAGACAGATTTTAATTTGAGAGAATTATACAACAAAAAGAGAATGATTGATTCATGGACATAAATGACCATTACACCATTTTCATTTTTAATTTAATGTTATAATCGATATGGTTGATGTGTTATGTGTAGTACTAAGAAGTCAACAAAAAATATACTCGTACAATACTTGACCTGAATAAAATTGACAATTTAAATAAAAATACTTTAGACAAAAAAACTTATTTATATAAATAATATAATATTATTACTGCATTTACTTAAATGACCTTATGATAAAATCAATTTATTAAAAATACAACGTATAATTAAAATTTTTAAATATTGCAATCTAGAAAGTTTAGCATATAGTGTCACATATAAATGCGCGAAAGTAGTAAACTAACCCCTCAACTTTGCATCAATGTGAAATTAAACCTTCAAGTTTATTTTGTATTAAACAACCCCCTTAACTTTGTTCCAAAGAGAAATCAAACCCCTTTTATTTTTGCGGGTAAAATCTCACTTGACTTTCAATTTCTCACCAATATCTTTTTTTTTACATACGAGTATTACGTATAAAATATGGCTATCTATTTTACCCATAATTTTTTTTAACACAATTATGATTCTACGTGAATCCAATCATAATAAAATTAGATGATTCATACCAACAATAATTATTTCTTTCGGGAAAATTAAATTGAACAGAGATATAAATTTGTAGAAAATTCACTGTGCAAAAGATAAAATACATCAGTTGTAGAGTCGACAATAGTTAACTTCCTTAAATAAAACAACTCACCAGGCTGCCAAACCACTCAGGCATCTGGGCGGTTTCAGGGCCACCAATCCCCAGCCCAGCCCGTGCTGAACCGGCCCGATGTCCAGCTTCCATAAGTTAAACCATTATTATCTGTAGAACAATTGAAGAAAGGGCAAAAGCAAAGCAAGTTATAGAAAGTGGATCCGGATTCCTCAAAATCCCACACAGCTAGGCTTACATTACATGAATACCGACAATTCAATTAATAAACGCACAACTACACTGAATTTCTCCCCTTGCTCAGAAGTCAGATCTAACATAACATAAAGTGTTGGTTCCGGCGAAGATGTCTTCATCATCGGCGGCAACACTCCCAATAACAAACCCAACAAATCAAGCAGCAATCTCAACACCAGCCTTCCGAAGCTTCATCTCCCGAACCACAACCTCACTTAGTCAAACCCTATCTCAACGCCGACCCTGGTCTGAACTCATTGACAGATCCGCATTCAGTCGACCCGACAATCTCACCGACGCCTTCTCCCGTATCCGTAAAAACTCTTCTTACTTCCGTGTCAACTATCTCACCCTCTTAACTCTCTCCTTAGCCTTCACCCTTTTTTCACACCCCTTCTCTCTCCTCCTCCTTCTCTCTCTCTTCGCTGCCTGGTCTTTCCTCTACCTCTTCCGACCCACTGACCACCCTGTCTCCATCCTCGGTCGCACTTTCTCCGACAGGGAGACTCTCGGGATTCTCCTTGTCTCCTCCATTGTTATTGTCTTTTTGACTTCTGTTGGCTCCTTGCTTATTTCTGCTGTGCTCATTGGTGGGGCTGTTGTCTGTGTTCATGGCGCCTTTCGTGATCCCGAGGATTTGTTCTTGGATGACCAGGAGCCTGCTAATGCTGGTTTGTTGTCCTTTCTAGGCGGCGCTGCTTCTTCTGCTGCTGCTGCTGCTGCTGGTGCTAACTCTGTTGTCGGTCGGGTTTGATTTCCCCTTCCCCCCTTTATTACTGTAACCTGCAGACAACCTTCGAATCTCCATTTTATACTGAATCTGTTTATCTCATTATTTGTTATCTCAACAATTCGTTTCAGAGTTACTTCTTTCTGTTCACTTTATTCATATGTCTTATCACTTGCGCGTTGCTGAATGTCGACTAGGAAACGTAAATCTTGATAATGGATTGATTCATTTCATTGTCTGTACTTCATGTCATTGTGACAATTTTCAAGTTTGAAATTGTGATTACTTTATCTTCGATAATAGATTGATAGGGCATGCTAGTTTGGTTAATGATCATTAGGACAGTAATCAGGTCACACGAAATCATTCCAGGGTTCAATCTTAGTTATACTATTATTATTATTATGCTGCCAATTTATTACCGCGACATAAGTACATGACCCACATGGCTGATTTGCTATCCTCTCCATTGCTTTTTAAATGTCCGGATTATATCCTTGAACAATCTGACAGTGTCGATTTCAAGCAATGGATGATGAGCTTGGGGTGTGAAATATTATTTATATATGAAACGATTAGGGAAATGGATAGGAAATTGAGAGCATCACCGCCTCTGAAAAGATTTGGTTGTTGTTGAATATACACAAAGAGACAGTTTAGAATGACAAGATGGAAGTTGAGTCGAGAAACATATTGACTGATGGCTGCTTCAAAACTTAGGGTGTCTGGATACGGAATTAGGAGGGAAAGAGAAGGAAAGGAAGCAGAGTGGGAATGGAGGAAGACAATTTTCCTCCAAATCTTTTCTATGTTGGAGGTATTTCAATTAGGCTCTCTGCTATCCTATTTGGTAACCAAACAAGGGATTTCATAGCCCTCTCTCTCCCTCCCCTGTTTTCCCCTCTACCAAATAAGGCCCTAAGAAGTGCCGTTTACTTTACTATATTACTCAGAAGCCAGATGATATTGCCTCTGTTGAAAGTGGAATATTTTGCAAGCCTTTTTTTTTCTTTTTGGCAATTTTGTCAAGAACTGGAGGTTGAAAGAAAACTATCACATGTGCTAGTGAAGGCTTATCTGAGGGTATTGTTATCAGGAACTTCTCTCCCCAGCATTTTCAGCACTGTCACGGTGTCACCCCCTCCGCCACAGCACCTCCTTATCATTGTCACTGTTCCGTTCCAGCAAAGTTAGGCAGCTTGTCATGTTACCCATTTCAATTCACTGGCTAAGGCTGCCGCCCCACCGGAACTCGTCGACACCAAACCCTTTTTAAATTTTAACCGTACCCTGGTCATTTGGTTTCAAATCCGGTGGCAAAGCTGATAGAATAACTAGAAAAGGGTTTACGGTTCATCAGACACCTCACATTATCATTTGTCTGGAATGGGTTGATATGCGTGATCACCCGCATCTTCTTGAAAAGGAATTTGCAATCTTAGGTTCCAAAACTGAAAGTATGACAGATCTTGTTCTAGAGTTGAAGGCAAAGTACGAAATGTAGATGATCACCTGCTTATTTTTTGAGTTATTGATCAGCAGTATGGATTGCCAGGTTCTCTGCTTAATTGATTCATTCTTTGTAGCTCAAGTCTTTGGTGGGATGTTTTTGTTGAGAAATTGTGCGTAGTGAATGATTTTTTTTACACGGAGTTCTTTCTTTGATGTTCATGACCAGGTTACATTTTATCATTCGAGGCTTATAAGTTCAATCTCCCTCCAAATCACTGAACTTTTTTGGTGAGCAGGACATTTGAAAAAGAGTGGAGGTTAAAACATGTATGCAGTAGTACATAGAATGTTTCTAAATGACGCAATGAACATTGCGGACTATTGTATTTGTTGCCTACTACCTACATAAGAAATAAAAATATAGTGGTCATATTTCTGAATTTTACACAAATTCTCATTTGTGACAAACATATCCCTCACAAATCGTCTTTTCATTGAAGACAGTAATTATTTTCATTATAAAAAGGGTTTGAATGTGTGATGGTCATAGTTTATTTTTATCTTATTTTTTTCCGCTTCTTTAGGTTGTGATTGTCATATAATTCGACCTTAAAGTAGCTTCAACAACGACAAGATTTCATCTCCCCTTTCTTGGCTTTGCAATTTGGCATTGGAGGGAATAGAAGGGGTGTTTAGTTGGACTATTTGGTATGGATTCTAACTTCACTTAAATCCCTTGAATTTCCATAACCATTTATACCCCAAGTTTTTTAATTTCATTCCACCCAATTACTATTACTCTATCCATTCCAAGATCGACCCAAACAAATGAGTAAGTATGGGGTTCTAACTTCGTACCTTTAACACTCAAATCCTGAGATATATAAGAGTTGTTTATAAGACGGTTGAGGTCGGGCAGATGATTGAAGTGTTAAAGGTTGATGATGGGAGACTGTATTTGACAACTTCAATCATAGGATAAATTAAAGGATGAAGTGAAGTTAGAATCCCATCATCAACCTTTAACACTTCAATCATCTGCCCCACCTCAACCGTCTTATAAACAAACAAATCAAACCCTTTTGACTTCCTAGTCGCCTCATCAAACCTTACAACCCTTCGTCTATCTCCCTTAAACTCAAAAACTTACTCAAAAATCTCTCCACTTTCGTCTATCTCTCCTAAACTAAAAAAACTTCACGGTGTGTTCGAGGTTGTCTCCCAATCTAAACCTTGTTCAAATGGTTTCCGTCAGGTGACGTCACGGTCGGCGGTGACGCGGGCGAAGGCGAGGGTATCAATTGTTGGATTTGATGCTTCAAAAGAAGCAAATATTGTAAACTAGATTTTATACCCGTGCGATGCACGGGATTACATTAATGTCATTTTCATAAATTTTCTATAACAATTAACTTATAAGACTAATAAAATATAATTTTTAAAAATATAATATAAATATATTATGATTCGGAAAATATTAACATGACTCTCCCGTTCAAATCATTTATTAGGTTTACATATGTTTTGATTGATACATTCACACACAAAAAAAGCGATCCAAGATACATAAGAATTAAGCTATCTAAGACAATTGCTTAAGAGACTCTAAAGATTTCGGGTTGATACATAAGTTCCAAATACGACTCCTATTTGTAATCATAGGATCACCCCATCTTATGCTAATTTTCTAATATGGAACAATTCTACTATCTGTAGTTTGTATATTGATCAAATCTACATTATATTTCAATGCGGGATAATTAGCATACTAAGAATTACACCAAGTATGTGCAAGTAATATGAGATTTCATACTGTAATGATAACATTTTTTTTACCACGAATTTAATTATAGTATTTTCATGATTATTACAAACTTTTAAGAGCTTTATAAACACTATATTTGAGAAACTTAAGCGTTTTTCGGTTGATATCTAAGTTTCAAGGACGACTCCTGTTTATAATTACATTATCACCCAACTTATGATATTTTTCCGATGTGGGACAATTCTTCTATTATTCATAGTATATTCACCACACTTACATTATTTTTCAATGTGGGACAAAGAACATATTAAGTAGTACACCATTAAAATTAGTATTTATGATACTTTCTTAAATTATTATTTATGATACATTTCCTAAATGAATTTTGATGATGTAAATTTCATTAAGGTGGAGATAATATTACAATTTTTTAAGAACTCTGTAAGACAATAGTTAAGAGCTTCAAAATATTTTGGGTTGATATCTATGTTCGAAGAATCACTCATTTTTACAATAATTTTTTTTGTGAAATGAAATGTAAAAGTTTTTATATAAAAATTATAAACACCACTTGAATATAATATCCATCTTATTGTTTTTATATAAAAATTATAAATATCACTTGATTATAATACAGGAAATATATATAATAATAACTAAAAGATTCTCCACTTTATTTTTTATATCTTGAATATTATATGATATTTTCTTAATTTAATTTTTGATCGATGTGATAATTACTCTTAAGAACTCTATAAGACAATACTTAAGAGGCTCAAAAGAAATATTGGGTTGATAACTAAGTTTCCAGGATGTCTTTTATTTATAATTATAAGATCACCCCACCTTATGACAATTTTCCGATGTGGGACAATAATACTATTTATACTTAGTATATTTACCGCAGTTACATTATTGTTTAATGTGGGTCAAATAGCATCCTAACTGGTACACAATATTTTTGTATAAAATTATTAATTCTTGATTGATAGTATTATTTATGATATTTTTCTAAATTATTTTTTGATGAAGTTTTTGATATTTTATTATACTCTTAAGAACTCTGGTAAAAAAAACTCAAAAAGGCTCATATTTGTAATAATAAGATCATCTCACTTTGTGTAATTTTTCGATATGGGACCATTCTACTATTTATAGGTATTATATTCACCATATCTATATTACTTTTCGATGTGGAACAAATTACACCAAGTATGTACAAATTATATTAGAATTCGTACTCTAATGATAACATTTTTACCAGAAATTTAATCATATTATGTTAATTATTTATTTTTAGAATACCTTTTTGTCTAGTGAAAAGTAAAAATATTTGTATAGAAATATATGAAATATATATTAAAATAATTAAAAGATATTTTACTTTATTTTTTTTATCATACTTTCCTAAATTAATTTTTGATGATGTAAACGTCAATATTGTACAGATATTAATATAAACTTTTAAGGGGTCTCTAAGACATTATTAAAGAGACTCAAAAGATTTTGGGTGAATACATAAGTTCCAATAATGACTCATATTTATAATCATAGGATCACCCTAACTTATGCTAATTTTTATATTCACCACGCCTACATTATTTTTCATTGCGGGATAAATAACATACTAAGTAGTACATCATCAAAATTATTATTTATGATACTTTTCTAAATTAATTTTTAATACTTCCTCCCTTCAACTCCACTCTATCACTTTACCTTTTCACGTTTGCCAACACATGTTTTACTTAAGAGACTCAAATTTTTTGAGTGGATACTTAAGTTCAAGGATGACTTCTATTTATAATCATAGGATCACTCTACCTTATGTAATTTTCCGATGTGAGACAGTTCTACTTTTTATACGTAGTATGTTCATCACGCCTACATTTTTTTTAATGTGGACAAATATCATACTAAGTAGTATACCATCAAAATTATTATTTATGATACTTTGATAAATTGTTATTTATGATGATGTAAATTTAGAGATAATAATACAAACTTTTAAATGCTTTATAAGACAATACTTAAGAGACTCAAAATATTTTGGGTGAATACATAAGTTCCAAGGATGACTCCTATTTATAATCATAAGATCACCATACCTTATGATAATATTTTGATGTGAGACAATTTTACTATTTATATATAGTATATTCAACACACTTACATTATTTTTCAGTGTGGGACGAATAAAATACTAAGTAGTATACTATCTTTTTTTTTTTAATAAAATAACTATTTCTTGACCGTTACTAAAATTATTATAATAGTACTCTCTCCACACACACATATTTTCACCTCATTTGCTTTATTGCGGTCTCCAAGACGACACTTTGACCGTATTTTTCAACGTCTATATGTTACCTTTTTTTTTCTTGATTTTTTTTTCGTGAAAGATGTCATGAAAATAAGTGTAAATGTTTTTGTTTTAAAATCTAATATTTTTTTATTTTCCAACTTTTTTGCGATCAAAGTTCGACAACTTTGACCTCCGAAAAGCAAATGAGGTGAAAATATGTGTGTGGATGGAGTATTTGCAACACACGCAAATGTACCCTATTTTTATAAGTAAAATATTTTACGGATACTTTTCAGCGAAATTTAGTTTTAATTTAGAATTTAATTTTCCGTGTCGAATTTAGAATTTCCGAGTTCGTATTTGGATATTACGCGAGATTTCAAGTGAATTCCGTCTTAAGCCGTCTTTGACTTTTCTTTACTTTTTCCACTAACTCACCTCATACTCCCTCTTAACCTATTTCATTCTCACACAACTCAAACACTTTCTTCCTCACTAAGAAATCAACCAAAACCTTGCCTCCATTTTTGATCCGTCTTATAATCGTCATAACTCTTTCGTTTCTCGCTCAAATTCACGTAAGTTCGTCTTATTCTTCCCCTCTTATCTTCCTCTATTCGTTTTGGTAATAAAATTACCGTCTTTCTCGCTTTTCAAACTTTCCGTCTTTCTCAAGGTGAAGAATATTCATCTTTTATTAATTATTTGTAGGTGGTGACCTTCAAGATCCCGACAAAGACTATTTCTTAATCGAAGAGGACCTTGACGCGGAGTGAAGATGCATAAAGGTAACGGTGAAGGGTTACTCGATATCATTTACGTGTTTTATGTGTTTTCTAGGCTAGTAATCGTATTTAGATTAAGGTTAGTATGCTTAGGACTTGTGTTGTTGTTGATGGATGTTGTTAGTTGAGAAATTATATGAGAATGGATGATTTATGTTCATAGATGATTGTTGTTGAATATTGATACTTAGTGAAAATTGGCATTTTCGTGCACTGTTGACCCCAGCCGGCCGACCGGCAGCCGGTCCGCCCACCGGCTGGGGCGATGGCTGTATTTTGTTGTGTTGTTACGTAATTTTGATGCATGAATTTGGTCTCAGCCGGCCGACCGGCAGCCGGTCAGCCGACCGGCTGAGACACCCCTCAATTTGACTTTGGTTTTCATAATACCCTTGGTCCCAGCCGGGTAGCCGGCAGCCGGTCCCATTGACCGGCTGGGACACACTGACATTTCATTAAGTTTTTCATATGATACATGGCGTCAGCCGGGTGGCCGGCAGCCGGTCCACCTGACCGGCTGACACCTGCTGAACTTTGTTTGTGATTCTTGTTTACGATTTCGTTTATAATATTTCCGATGGTTCATTTATCTTATAAATTTACGCAGTGACTTTAAATATTAATGTTTCGAATATATGATATTTCATTCGCTTGTATCACATGTTTTGTGACGGTTTTTGGTATGTTCCACTTTGAGTCGGTTTTTACAAATGATACGGTTTGAGCACTATTTTGTTATGTGCTTTGTACTCTCATTCCTCCTTGGCTACCTCCACGTTCGTAAGGCTGTGAATGTCGGAACGGGGATGTATCCTACTGCTTAATATGCCTGTGTTAGTGGGTCATAGCGCACACGTTGTTGTAGGCGAACGCTTTGCGTTGATCGACCCGGCTCGTCAAATGTTGTGTACTTGCGAGTGTGTTATTGGCTTAGCGTACCGCTTCTTATGAGGCTCGTGCTCTTTTCCGCCTCTTTCGTGAATTATCGACCGAATTTGGGAAGTATCCTCTACCGAAGATTTGAAGATTGACAAGCCTAATTGAAGTGTATTTCTTCCTCATCTATGAATTCTCTCGTCCTTATTGTATTATGCTCTCTTTCTTCTATCTAGGTGCTTCTTTCTCTTCCAACTTGTTTTCCTCTTGGAAATTACTCTTGATAGTTCCTCCATCTTACCATTGGTATCCTTACCTTCCTCTTGGAACATTTTTGTGGATGCCATACCCATTTGTTTGTGGTATATTATACTTAGTCGGAAGAACTTTGAATTTTGTGGAATATTAGTGTTTGTTAGTATGAATTTGTGATTTGAGGAAAATGGTGTAGATTTAAATTCACCCTATATTGATGATTGGTTGTAACTCTAAGGAAAGGTAGTAAGATAAGTTTGATGATTTTAATGCTTATGCTTGCCATGACTAATGTGTAGATTGTTCATGGTATTTGATGGTGTAAGGTTGAATGAGTGGGCTAAGACTTCTTAACCCATTAGCGATTTAATCTTTTGAATTTAGGAGTTTGAATGATGCCTTGAGTTGTAAAATGCTTTTGAGACTAAGTGACTTCTTGTGGATTCTAGTTTATGTGTTAGAGTATACGCGTGGTGGAAAAGTACTTGGCTATAATTCTTGGATTTAGAAATATGATCTTATATCATGGTATCGGAGACTTGGTTGAGGTAGTAAGTCGTTATGATAGACTAAACCATGTTATTTGATGCGTGTATTTTATATGGACTTTCTAGTCTATTTATGCACGCATTTCTATGTCATTTAGGTGATATTATATCGCTATATGCCCCTATTTGGCTACTTTGTACTTTCATTACCATTTTGTAGGTACAAGCTGCGTAGTAGCGGAAACCGAGCCAAAACAGTCCACTTTGCATGCATTTAGGAGAATGGAAGGAACGGAACAGAAGCTCTTGCATGGAAAAGCGTGAAACCGCTTGCAATCAAGTACAAAGCCATGTCCAACACTGCACGATAGGCCAAAAGACCTCGATCGATTATATATTTGGTCGATCGAGGAGAGTTGAAGTGAAGAGTTGCTCGATCGAGCTGTCCTGTGCTCGATCGTGTGGTTGCTGCTGAAAAGTTGCTCGATCGAGTAGCATTGTTACTCGATCGAGTGATTACCTAGAATAAAATCCTCGATCGAGTGGTATTTTCCCTCGATCGAGTAGAATCTATCATGGGCCTTAAGTCCATAGCTTAATTAGGGTTTAGGAGTCGTGTTTTGCATTATATAAACTCTTATTTTACGTCATTAGGATTATTCAGAATCATTAGGATTCAGAACCCTTAGGGTTCGGAATCATTAGCATTAATCTTTTATTAGTTTCTGAACTTTATCTTTGGTTTGCATTCGGGTTTATCGACGTAGGATTTGTTCTTTACGCCGGATTTGCTAAGATTGTAAACTCCTTTTCTCTTTTCTCGCTTTACTCTTAACCTTTAGTCTTAATTACTGTTTCTCTTCTTAATTACTGCGTTGTTATTATTCGTGCTTGTTAATTACGATTTTATTATGTCTATTGTCATATGTTTAATCGTCTTTATTAGCATCGTTAATAACATGAGTAGCTAATTCTCTTGTATGTTGGGATGAGGGAAACTGTAGTAGAGGCATGTTAGGATAGGGGTATTTTAGTTCGTCTTGAATATGAGAATCAGTCTAAGCAATTTAATTGAGGTCTAGTTGAATGAGTGCACGCAGGAGACTAGGCTAGGTAGTTAACCCCGACCTGGATCGAGAGATTGGAAGGGAAGGCTTGCTTAGAATTGATAGGTGACTCCTAAGAGGGCGAGAGTTAATTAGGAAAATCCCTAGGGTGGTTTGAGACCGAGAGGAGAAAACCATTGCTCTTCTCATTGATAGATTGACTGACTTAGTTGACCCGTAGATGCCGATACTGCAGTAGACCGAATCCTAGCATATTTCTCTTTATCTGATTTATTTTCGTATTTATTTCTTCCTTTAATTCTCTTTCCTTTAATCTTATTTAGTTAGTTAAAACCATTTCAAAACCCCCAGTTTGTTACTTGCAGATTTAGATTACAGTTAGTTAATTTCCTCCCTGTGGAGATCGACCCTACTTCTGCCATCTTCTTAGTTAGTTGACTTAGGTTTTATTTTTTGTGTATAACGACTGACATCAAATTTTGGCGCCGTTGCCGGGGAGACGCTGTAATTTTGTAGCTTTCTTTAGTTTGTCTCAGGTCTCGAGGAATTTATTCCTTGAGGCTGTTCTCATATTTGAGTTAGTGTTTAGTATTTGCAGGTATAAATCCTAAAAGAGGACCATTTGAACCTGCTGCTGCTGTAATTTCTCTGCAGGATGCCTAAAATTGCTAGTCATTCTGAGCCCAGTGCTGAGACTCTACCTAAGGGAACCACCCTCCCTCTTGCTGATGAGGGTACCTTCACAATACATCCGTCCTACTACAGTTTAGTGGAGCGGAATTTATTCGGGGGTATGGTAGATGAAGACCCAGCTAGGCATGTAGAGGTTTTTACAGACTATTGTTCCGCCATTCCCGTAGTTGCTGGTGTTACGCAAGACAAGGTAAAGGAATTCCTTTTTCCTTTTTCCTTGACTGGCGATGCTAAGGATTGGTGGAGAGATTTAGATAGGAAGGCTGCTGGGGTCAAAGATTGGAGTTCGTTAGCTCTAGCCTTCTATAGACGGTATTTTCCTCCTCTGCGAACCAACGCGCTGCGCCGCCAGATCACGAATTTTACTTAATCTACTACTGAAGATTTGAGTATAGCATGGGCCAGGTTCAAGAAGCTAGTACGCTCAGTTCCGCATCACGGGTTCGAGCAATGGTTTTTGTGCAGCCAATTTTACAATGGGTTGCTTTCTGAACAAAGAATGGTTCTGGATGCTGCTGCACGAGGGAGATTCTAGGCTAATGTGGAGGATGATGAAGGGTGGCAACTTATTGAAAATATGGCCATCCATTCTGCTAGCTACGGTAATCCTAGAGCGGAAAGAAGGAGGGACACTGTTGTTGAAGAAGTTCATGTGGTAGAAACGGGGAATTTGGGTGAAATACACCAAGTTCAGGCTATTGAGATGGTTTGTGGTAGATGAGGTGATGAAGGACATGATCCTATTACTTGTTTGGCCGATTCAGCAAGGGTTCTTGCTTATAGGAAATTCAAGCAAGGGGGTTCTTTTTCCGAGTTATACGCCGAGTTAACCGCTGCAAAATCTCAACCACCCGTGGATGAAGGCAAGGTACTCATTACCCAAGCCGAATATGAAGATCTCAAGGCCACTGTCAATGCGCAAAAGCTTGAGCAACAATCTAGTGCGGACACTCTCCGGAAACTGCTCGACAGATGCAATTCACTACTTTCAACCAAAGACCCAGTCAATGCCATAAATCTGAGAAGTGGTCGTGCTTATGACGGTCCTGTACACGTTCCTGAAAGCACGCATACCGAGGTCGATGATGTCTCGGATGAATTAACTGAAGATGTGCTGAGAAGTGTTCGATCGAATGAGAATACCATTCGATCGAAGGATTTTGTTAAGAATACTGCTCGATCGAGTGGACCCATTACTCGATCGAGTGATTCAGCTGAAGACATTCCTCGATCGAGTAGTAAACATACTCGATCGAGTAGCCCGGTGTTAGAAGATCTTCGATCGAGTAACCCTTTCACTCGATCGAAGGATGATGAGGAAGGAATCACTCGATCGAGTGCACATAAGTCTCGATCGAGTGAATGTGAGACGTCAGGCACACGAATCGAGATTGTGTGCAATGAAGTACTTTCCCCTGCTGAGAAGGTACCGAGTAAAGAGAAAATTGGGGACCCGTCTCCGATGGTCAGAGTCCCATACCCAGGTCGTTTGCGTGATTCAAAGATGGAGAAACAGTTCAGAAAATTTGTAGACATGGTTAAAAACATTCAGGTAACTGTGCCTTTTTCGGAGCTAATCACTCAAGTACCTCCTTACGCCAAATTTATGAAAGATATTGTTACGCGTAAGAAGGCACTTGAGAGCTTCGCTACTGTCGCCTTTATGGAAGAGTCTAGTAGCTTAATCCTGAACAAGTCTCCCCCGAAACTGAAGGATCCGGGTAGTTTCTCTATTACTTGTGTTATAGGAGATGTCGTGATAGATAAGGCACTATGTGATCTTGGAGCTAGTGTAAGTGTCATGCCTTATTCTATCTGTCGTAAGCTTAACATGGGTTGTCTTAAGACGACCAACATCACCCTGCAGATGGCCGATAGATCTGTTAGGAGACCCTTAGGTGTCATAGAAGACGTGCCTGTTAAGGTGGGCAAGTTTTTTATTCCTGTTGACTTCATAGTCTTAGACATTGCTGAGGATACCCGTACCCAAATTATTTTAGGTCGGCCGTTTTTGTGTACAGCTGGGGCCATTATAGATGTTAAACACGGGCGTTTAACTCTAGCCGTAGGGGATGATACGGTTTCGTTCAGTTTACCCGACACTTTATCTAGACCAATGATAGAGGATGCCTGCTTTTCTGTTGATATCATTGATGAGTTCACTTATGAGTTCTGGCCGGATTCCTTGATAAAGGATCCGTTGGAATCTTTAACATTGTTAGATGAGTGTGCAGATTATTTTGATGACAATGACGGTGTGCTGAAATTGCTTGGAGATACTGCTGATGAGGAAGAATTGACTGACGCGGAGGAAGAACAGCTGGGACACTTGGGTCACGCCTTGTGTTCCGTCGAGGTAAAAGTTCCCGAGCGTAAGCCTCTTCCAACTCACCTTAAATATGCTTTTCTTGATAATACTGAGCAATTTCCAGTTATTGTCAGTTCTAAACTGAATGAGGAACAGCTAACCGCTTTGTTGACTGTACTTAAGAGGAACAGGAAAGCGATGGGGTATTCACTGGATGACATCAAGGGCATCAGCCTTGACGTCTGTATGCACATGATTGAGCTGGAAGAAGGTCATAAACCTTGCAGACAGGGTCAGCGAAAGCTGAACCCGAAGATGGAGGAGGTTGTGATGACCGAGTTGATGAAACTGCTCGATGCAGGTATATTCAGTTGGCCACTCCAAATGGGTAAGCCCAGTTCAGGTCGTACCCAAGAAAGGAGGTACTACAGTTGTTAAAAATGAAAAGAATGAATTAATACCTACTCGACTAGTAACTGGGTGGCGGATGTGTATAGACTATAGGCAGTTAAATGCCGCCACCAAGAAAGATCATTTCCCCCTTCCTTTCATTGATCAGATGATAGAGAGGTTAGCTTCTCATGAGTTTTTCTGTTATCTGGATGGGTACTCAGGGTTCTTCCAGATCCCTATTCATCCAGATGATCAGGAAAATACTACTTTTACTTGCCCCAAGGGTGTTTTTGCTTATCGTAGAATGCCTTTTGGTTTGTGTAATGCCCCAGCTACCTTTCAGAGGTGCATGATGGGGATATTTTCTGAGTATATAGAGTCTATCATGGAAGTCTTTATGGATGACTTCAGTGTCTATGGGAATGATTTTGATAAATGTTTAGCTAACCTTGACAAAGTTTTGCAGCGTTGTATCGAGGTTAATCTGGTGCTGAACTGGGAAAAGTGCCATTTCATGGTCAATGAGGGAGTAGTCCTTGGGCACTTGGTTTCGAATAGGGGTATTGAGGTAGACAGAGCAAAGGTGCAAGTGATTCAGCAATTACCCCCTCCTATTAACGTGAAGGGGGTGAGGAGTTTCCTTGGTCACGCCGGTTTTTATCGCCGGTTCATCAAGGACTTCTCTAAAATTACTAAACCACTTACACAGTTGCTATTAAAAGATGCTCCTTTCGATTTTACTGATGATTGTCTTTCTGCTTTTAACATTTTGAAACAGTCTTTGGTCTCTGCACCCATCATTCAACCTCCTGATTGGACGTTGCCGTTCGAGATTATGTGTGATGCAAGCGATTACACACAAGGAGCGGTGCTCGGCCAGCGGAAAGACAAAGCTTTGAATGCTATTTACTATGCGAGCCGAACTCTGGATGAGGCTCAAGTGAAATATGCTACCACAGAGAAAGAGCTTTTAGCTGTAGTTTATGCGCTTGATAAATTTAGATCATATCTGTTGGGTTTTAAAGTCATTGTTTCTACAGATCATGCAGCGCTAAAACACCTTCTAAACAAGAAGGAAGCTAAACCCAGATTGCTGAGGTGGATACTCCTTCTCCAGGAGTTTGTTCAGGAAATCAGGGATAAGAAAAGAGCTGAGAACGTTGTAGCGGATCATCTTTCGCGTCTGACGCGACAAGAGGGGGAGGATTTTCTTCCCATTAATGATTCATTTGCTGATGATACTTTATGCACTATCCATTCTATAAAGTCTAACGATGGTGTTGAACCTTGGTTTGCAGATTATGCCAAAATCACATTGTCAGCCAGAATTTGCCACCTGATATGTCTTATCAGCAGCGGAAGAAGTTTCTACATGATGTGCGTGATTATTTCTGGGATGATCCATACTTGTTCAAGTCATGCGCAGACGGTCTTTTCAGACGGTGTGTTCCACAGTGGGAGATCAAAGCTATCCTAGAAGGCTGCCATTCTTCCCCTTGTGGAGGTCACCACGGTCCATCGCGCACCGTGGCTAAGGTATTACAGTCTGGTTTCTATTGGCCGACTCTTTTTGCTGACACTAAAGTTTTTGTTGCTAGTTGTGATGCTTGCCAGCGGACAGGAAACATATCTAAGAGACATGAAATGCCCCAAAACGGCATTTTAGAGGTCGAGCTTTTTTATGTCTGGGGCATTGATTATCAAGGACCATTCCCGTCGAGTCTTGGTAACAGGTATATTCTGGTAGCTGTAGATTATTTGTCTAAATGGGTAGAAGCGATTGCCACTCCCAACTGTGATGCCAAGACCGTGATTAAGCTGTTTCGTAAGACCATTTTCCCTCGTTTTGGCGTCCCTAGGGTTGTCATTAGTGATAGGGGTATGCATTTTAGGGACCAGCAGCTAACGACCTTACTGTCTAAATATGGTGTCAAACATCGTAGGGGTTTGGGGTATCACCCTCAAACTAGTGGGCAGGTTGAAGTCTCTAATAGGGAACTAAAGGAGATTTTAGGTAAGGTCGTGTCTAAATCGCGGAAGGATTGGAGTGCCAAACTAGAGGACACTTTATGGGCCTACATGACCGCATTTAAGACACCTATCGGTACCTCATCGTATCGATTGGTGTACGGGAAGTCCTGTCATTTACCTGTTGAGCTCGAACATAAAGCTTGGTGGGCAGTCCGCCAACTTAATTATGATGCTAACTTGTGTGGTGAGAAAAGGTTGTTGCAGCTAGATGCGCTAGAGGAATTCCGTCTGAATGCCTATGATAGCTCGCGTATTTACAAAGAAAAGACCAAACGTTGGCACGATAAGAGGATCATACCTCGCGAGTTCCACGTCGGGCAGAAGGTGTTACTATTCAATGCCCGACTGCGTCTATTTCCTGGTAAGCTGAAATCCAGGTGGAGTGGTCCGTACACAGTAACTGTTATTACTCAGTTTGAATCCGTTGAGATAGAAGACTCCGAGGGTCAACAGTTCAAGGTTAATGGTTATCATGTGAAACATTACTATGGAGCTGACAGTGTTGTGGGTCGCGTCGAAGTGCTATTCTTCGACGGAAACGAGGAGCTTGATTATTGAAGCTCAAGGGTCGTGCGGGACCTTATAAATCTGCGCTTATCGGGAGGCAACCCGATCTATCATTGTTTTGTTGTATCGTTTTCTTAAGTTTTTAGTAGTTCATTTCTGTTTTATTGTTCAAACAATACAATTGCGTCCTTTCTTGCTTCTCGCTGCTTTGGTATTAATTGCTCTGACGCATTTGTTCGATCGAGCAGGATTTCAGTCGATCGAGCATCATAACCTCTCGATCGAGCACTAAAGTTCCTCGATCGAGTACTCTTGCGAAGGAACCCTCTCGGACGAGTTGGCTTTCCAGTCGATCGAGCAAGCGCCATCTCGATTTCCCTAGATCGAGTAGTTTCCTACTCGATCGACTCCCTGGAGCACATCATTCCGGTCTGATTTGGGGAAGTCGGTTATACACGCGTTCCTGTAAGTTTCCGACTCTCTCTAGGTTGCAATTCTTTTTCCTTTACTTTGTACAATGGGGACATTGTACGGTTTGGTTTGGGGAAGTTAGGTTTTGCATCCATATCGTGTCTGCATTTCGTTTTTACTGCATTTTCGTATGCATTGTTAATCACTCAAAAATTCCAAAAACTTCAACAATTTTCATGTTTATTTTTGCATTTTAGTCGAGTCGGAACGATTTTCTCCTACTCTTCATCTAGTCTCGACTTAAGCCTTGCACAGTTAATATCTCTTGCATGATCATTTGCTGTTAATCGATGCTGAACGAATAGACTTGACTTGACATGTTGGCGACCTACTTACATATTCTGAAGATTAGAGCTTTTAAACTGGTGACATCTATGACCAGTTCATATAGGATTGTGAGTAGTTACTCCCTCGTGTCATCGCATTGCATGTATATGAAATTTGATTCTTATTGCCTGCACGTACGGGTTCGTGGTCGGTATCACATGTTTGGAGAATGCTTGCAATTTCCCTTTTTCCCGTTACCCAATTAACTCCACATTCAGCCAAAACTGCCAGTTGACCCACAATCTACATCCTAAATTTAGCCTACCTTGCGTCGAGCTAGTCTAGTAGTGGCTGTTGAGGTATTTACTTCATTTTATCAGTTTGGTTCGCATCCTTGCTACGGAGTTGGTATATGAAGAAATTGGGAATTTGAGTTGAAATTGCTTCCGTGGAAATGTTAGCTGAATATTTTTGGAAAAAATAAACGAAGCAAAAGCAAAAATATATTAGAGAAAAAGAAAAACAAAAGAAATTGATCTCTGTTCCCGTGCTTTATTCATATCATTTGGGGATTCAGATAGAGCTGAATAAGCTAACTAGTTCGTTTTCACTCCGTCCTGTTGGTTTTAGTGAGTTGTTGGCCGAATCGTGGCTGTGTGCTTCATTATGAGATAAGAAGATGGATTTTGTTATTTGATTAAGATTAGGTAGCTAGCTTGACGCTTTACCTCCTCTATTCCATTATCGCTTTGCCCCTTCTTACCCATAACCTCACTTATCCAAATGTTGCGAGTATTCGGCGTGTGATAGTCCTTGAATGGTGGTTGTGCGTGTGTACGGTAACTGAATCATTTATCATGTTAGTTAACATTGCATGAACGCGACGGGCGTAGTTAGGTGAGCGACTATTTTCTCCTTCTCTCTCTTATACATAACTCGCTTACCCTTTGCTTTGCTGAGAGAAGAGTGACCGTGAGAGTCCAACATTTATGGTCTGGCAAGGTCGACGGTTCAGTTCGTTTGCATTTGATATCATTGCTGAGTTTGATTGTTGCATTAAATTGGTTCAAGCAGGCGATTTGCGGTAGTCCGGAGTTTATTTGTTTCATTTGTTTGTTGCATCCTTTCTTGCTTGAGGATAAGCAAAGGTTTGGTTTGGGGAAGTTTGATGCGTGCATTTTATATAGACCTTTTAGGCCATATTTGCACGCTTTTCCATGGTCATTTAGTAGTGTTACACTACAAATATCCCCCGAATAGTCTACTTTGGTTTGCTTTGTAATATTTGCATATGTGAACCTGAATGACGGAAAACTAGCCATTTTGTAGCTGCTCAAGCATGCATAGGTGAGTTGGAAAGGAATCTTGGCATCTCGGAAAGCGTGAAGCCGTGTTAAAGGAATGGAAGAACGAAATCCGTGAGCAAAATCTCGTTCGAGTACAAAAGCCTTCGATCGAGTGACGATTTGATTAGAAGACCTCGATCGATCACTGCTGCCACTCGATCGAGTGGTCTGGACAACAATGTCTACTCGATCGAGTGGTTTTATAATGATGGGCTTCGTGAATTAGTGTGGACGCCTTGTAATCTATGATTGTACTTAAGGGTGAAACTACGCAACAATAGGGGGATCTCTCCGGACTCTAGACTTTAGACTAGACAGGAATCTTAGACCTGGGACTTTACTTTTGACTGTTGATTTTTGGATCTGAATTGGAGGGCTTCCCCTGACTTTCTTCTTCTTTCCAATTGGTATTATTGTTCTGGAATTCAATTAATTATTTGTCTATGTCTTTTTGTTCCTTATTTGCTATTGTTGTTGTTCTTCTTTCTATTATGTGTAGCTAATTCCTTTGCTAGGATTTAGGGGAACCGTGGTTTAAGTAAGATGAGTTGATTAGTAGTCTTTAGATTAGGTTTGGAAGCAATCATCACATTTAATAGCTTTTAATTGTTTGAGTCGACGCATTCAATTGATTGATTTGATACCCCCTTGACCTAGATCGAGAGATTGGAAGAGGGCAGATCAGTGATGAACTTGGGGATTATGCTAATGAGAGCGAGAGCTAAGTTAGTATATCTTAGGGCGAATAGCGGACTGAGAGGACCTTTTCACTACCCACAAACCTGTTTAGATTATACTTTGATTTCTATCCTGACCCTAGATGCCATGGGGAACCGACGATCGTAGTTCTTTTTCTTCCTGATTTTTCGCTCTTTATTTCTCTTTCCCTTTTCTTTTGTAGTGTTAGAAAATCATTTAAACAAACCCCCCAGTTGTGTTACCTTGACAAACTTAGCAAGTTATAGGATTCCTTCTCCCTGTGGATTCGATACCCGACTGCCTCTACTACATTTGTTGAGACCGTTAGGTTTTATATTTGATAGGGTTGCGATAGCCGTATCAAATTTTAAAATTTGATGTCAGTCGTTATACACCAAAAATAAAACCTAAGTCAACTAACTAAGAAGATAGCAGAAGTAGGGTCGA
This sequence comes from Heliosperma pusillum, assembly GCA_022085475.1. Lineage (NCBI taxonomy): Eukaryota > Viridiplantae > Streptophyta > Magnoliopsida > Caryophyllales > Caryophyllaceae > Heliosperma > Heliosperma pusillum. Next base: position 24,771 of record JAIUZE010073574.1, on the reverse strand, counting down.
TCTCCACAGGGAGGAAATTAACTAACTGTAATCTAAATCTGCAAGTAACAAACTGGGGTTTTTGAAATGGTTTTAACTAACTAAATAAGATTAAAGGAAAGAGAATTAAAGGAAGAAATAAATACGAAAATAAATCAGATAAAGAGAAATATGCTAGGATTCGGTCTACTGCAGTATCGGCATCTACGGGTCAACTAAGTCAGTCAATCTATCAATGAGAAGAGCAATGGTTTTCTCCTCTCGGTCTCAAACCACCCTAGGGATTTTCCTAATTAACTCTCGCCCTCTTAGGAGTCACCTATCAATTCTAAGCAAGCCTTCCCTTCCAATCTCTCGATCCAGGTCGGGGTTAACTACCTAGCCTAGTCTCCTGCGTGCACTCATTCAACTAGACCTCAATTAAATTGCTTAGACTGATTCTCATATTCAAGACGAACTAAAATAACCTATCCTAACATGCCTCTACTACAGTTTCCCTCATCCCAACATACAAGAGAATTAGCTACTCATGTTATTAACGATGCTAATAAAGACGATTAAACATATGACAATAGACATAATAAAATCGTAATTAACAAGCACGAATAATAACAACGCAGTAATTAAGAAGAGAAACAGTAATTAAGACTAAAGGTTAAGAGTAAAGCGAGAAAAGAGGAAAGGAGTTTACAATCTTAGCAAATCCGGCGTAAAGAACAAATCCTACGTCGATAAACCCGAATGCAAACCAAAGATAAAGTTCAGAAACTAATGAAAGATTAATGCTAATGATTCCGAACCCTAAGGGTTCTGAATCCTAATGATTCTGAATAATCCTAATGACGTAAAATAAGAGTTTATATAATGCAAAACACGACTCCTAAACCCTAATTAAGCTATGGACTTAAGGCCCATGATAGATTCTACTCGATCGAGGGAAAATACCACTCGATCGAGGATTTTATTCTAGGCAATCACTCGATCGAGTAACAATTCTACTCCATCGAGCAACTTTTCAGCAGCAACCACTCGATCGAGCACAGGACAGCTCGATCGAGCAACTCTTCACTTCAACTCTCCTCGATCGACCAAATATATAATCGATCGAGGTCTTTTGGCCTATCGTGCAGTGTTGGACATGGCTTTGTACTTGATTGCAAGCGGTTTCACGCTTTCCCATGCAAGAGCTTCTGTTCCGTTCCTTCCATTCTCCTAAATGCATGCAAAGTGGACTGTTTTGGCTCGGTTTCCGCTACTACGCAGCTTGTACCTACAAAATGGTAATGAAAGTACAAAGTAGCCAAATAGGGGCATATAGCGATATAATATCACCTAAATGACATAGAAATGCGTGCATAAATAGACTAGAAAGTCTATATAAAATACACGCATCAAACTTCCCCAAACTAAACCTTTGCTTGTCCTCAAGCAAACTAAATGCAGCTATATGGAACAAAATAAACCTAGGGGAATGGAGTAAGTCTCAGAGCTAACTACAAGTCAATACTAAACAGTTCAATGCACTCATTCAATCATTACAAAGCTTAATACGAAAGTGAACGAATTTATACAATCTTGGAAATAAATTAGGCTTTCGACCTTGCAAGACTCAATCAAATTCGGACTCTCACGCGTCACTCTTCTCTCGACAAGCAAATGGTAAGTAAATATGTATAAGAAAGAGAGAAGAAAATATAGTCACTCACCTAGACTACGACCGACACAACATGCATTGCTAACTAATATGAAAGATGATTCAAGCACCGTACACACGCATGACCACCGTTCAAGGACCATCACGTGCCGAACATTTGCAAAATCTGGATATGTGAGGCTAATTGGTAAGAAGGGGCAAAACAATTAATGGAAATGTGAGGGTAAATAGCCAAGCTAGTTCCTAACAAGACCGCAATATAACTCGTTCCATTCTTCCAACTATCAAAATTAAGCTCGATGCCTTACCAAATCTTGGCATAAACAACACAAATCCCAAATAACACCTCAACAAAATAATGATAAGCACAGGAGGTGTAAACAACAAAAACTTCAGCCAAATATTTTTTTCTCATTATATTTTTTCATTTTTTCTTTTCTTTTCTTTTTCTTTTTCTTTCTTGGCTGACTGAGGAAAACCACTCGATCGAGGCAACAACTAACAATAACTGCTCGATCGAGCTAAAATCCACTCGATCGAGGCACTAATAACACTTCTCTTTTTTTTTTTCTCGCAAATACCCACTCCAATCAATGAAAACGAGCCAAAACTGACACAACTGTAAAATATACCTCGACTACTAAACTAGCTCGGCAAAGGTAGGCTCAGTTTAGGATGTAGTTTAAGGGCAACAGGCAGATATGGCTTTGTGTGGAGTTAATGGGGTAAAATGAGGAAAAGGGAGATGCAAATATTCTCAAAACACGTAATACCGACCACAAACCCAATGCGTGCAGACAATAAGAAATCAAAATTCATATACAAGCAAATGACACGAGATGTGGGGAGTAACTACTCTCATTCCTAGATGAATTGGTCATGGATGTCACCAGTTATAGGCTCTAAAACTTAGAATATATAAGTAGTTTGCCAAAATGTTGAGTCAAGTCTAATAATCAAATTTAAATTCCAAGACAAAATTCAATAGTTCACTACATCGATTTTACTAAATAAGTCAAGAAAGGTGCAAGGAATAGCATAAAATAGACTTGTAGTGCAATTTCATCATGAACAAGACTCCAATCCGACTCGACTATATGCAAAAATAAACGTGATATTTTTGATTTTTTAAAATTTTTTCCTAATTAACATGAATTGTAAACGTGAATGCAATACAAATGCAAATGCAGACGTAAAAGGATGTAAAACACTTCCCCAAACCAAAACAGACAATGTCCTCATTGGCTATAGCATAACAGCATATAAGGGAAAGGGAAAAAAACAACCTAATACATGTTCCTATGGGAATGAAATATATGTAAGGAATGGAAGAAAAAACAGAAGAACTTACAAAACAGAAGCTTCCCCAAACCAGCATCAAACTGGGGGTCGATCGAGTAGAAATTCTACTCGATCGAGCACATTGTCAGGTAAAACCGCTCGATCGAGTGGAAATTCCACTCGATCGAGAGCTTTTTCCAGTCAGGGTTGCTCGATCGAGTAGTTCGTTTTACTCGATCAAGTACTCGCTTGATAGCACAACCTCGACATTGGGCAATTGTTCTCCGCTTCATTTTCCTGCAAAACGATGCCAACCGATACCCAAGAATACCAAAAGAAAGTCTAGCAAGAAAATAAATTGTCTATCTAACTACGGATTATCACGTGATAGTCTAATTGTCTAATGAAAACGCGATAAATTGTTTTTACAAGTTGCACGGGGTTGCAAACCCGGCTAATACCCAAACAATTTCATGACAAGGCCACCGCTAGGCCTTTGACTTGCGGAAGTACCCTCAGCCGTGGTAATTTACGCCTTCTTCTTCCACACATACGATCTTTTCTGGGAGTCTAGCTCCACTTCTGAATTACTCGAACATGTGTGAACTTCTTTCATCTTCGCTGGTACGGTAATCTCAACAGTCGAAGATGGAATCAGGAGTACTCAAGTCTTCCTCCTGAACAGTCTTACCTATCCCTCTCTACCTGCGCATACACAATTATAGAGAGAAAGATAAGAACAGTCTTAAGGAATTAGAAATTCCTTAAGACGAGACAGAAATAAATAACAGAAAATTAAATTGCCTCCCCGGCAACGGCGCCAAAATTTGATACGGCTATCGCAACCCTATCAAAGATAAAACCTAACGGTCTCAACAAATGTAGTAGAGGCAGTCGGGTATCGAATCCACAGGGAGAAGGAATCCTATAACTTGCTAAGTTTGTCAAGGTAACACAACTGGGGGGTTTGTTTAAATGATTTTCTAACACTACAAAAGAAAAGGGAAAGAGAAATAAAGAGCGAAAAATCAGGAAGAAAAAGAACTAGGATCGTCGGTTCCCCATGGCATCTAGGGTCAGGATAGAAATCAAAGTAGAATCTAAACAGGTTTGTGGGTAGTGAAAAGGTCCTCTCGGTCCGCTATTCGGCCTAAGATATACTAACTTAGCTCTCGCCCTCATTAGCATAATCCCAAAGTTCATCACTGATCTGCCCTCTTCCAATCTCTCGATCTTGGTCAAGGGGGTATCAAATCAATCAATTGAATGCGTCGACTCAAACAATTAAAAGCTATTAAATGCGATGATTGCTTCCAAACCTAATCTAAAGACTACTAATCAACTCATCTTACCTAAACCACGGTTCCCCTAAATCCTAGCAAAGGAATTAGCTACACATAATAGAAAGAAGAACAACAACAATAGCAAATAAGGAACAAAAAGACATAGACAAATAATTAATTGAATTCCAGAACAATAATACCGAATTGGAAAGAAGAAGAAAGTCAGGGGAAGCCCTCCAATTCAGATCCAAAAATCAACAGTCAAAAGTAAAGTCCCAGGTCTAAGATTCCTGTCTAGTCTAAAGTCTAGAGTCCGGAGAGATCCCCCTATTGTTGCGTAGTTTCACCCTTAAATACAATCATAGATTACAAGGCGTCCACACTAATTCACGAAGCCCATCATTATAAAACCACTCGATCGAGTAGACATTGTTGTCCAGACCACTCGATCGAGTGGCAGCAGTGATCGATCGAGGTCTTCTAATCAAATCGTCACTCGATCGAAGGCTTTTGTACTCGAACGAGAGTATTGCTCACGGATTTCGTTCTTCCATTCCTTTAACACGGCTTCACGCTTTCCGAGATGCCAAGATTCCTTTCCAACTAACCTATGCATGCTTGAGGAGCTACAAAATGGCTAGTTTTCCGTCATTCTGGTTCACATCTGCAAATATTACAAAGCAAACCAAAGTAGACTATTCGGGGGATATTTGTAGTGTAACACTACTAAATGACCATGGAAATGCGTGCAAATATGGCCTAAAAGGTCTATATAAAATACATGCATCATTACTTAAGGATTATGGCATCAGTGTAATCTGATTAGATGAGCTATGACGGTGATGCCTTAGGATGTTGATGATGACGTTTTGTATGGTGTTTTACCTTGTTGGCCATAGGAGTTGAAAAGAGATTTGTATGAAGAATTCCTTGTTAGTCTTTTGGTTTTTGAAACCTTTGAGGTTGTGTTGAATATTTGAGCTAAAGGAATGTTACTATGCTTGAGTTGCAATTCCGCATTTGGGAATCCGTGTGATATGAAAGGATGGATGAATTGGGTTGTAGTCGATTTGTCGAATTTAGGTGTACCTTACTTTGATAATTTGTGGTACGAGGGTCCCTTGTAAGAGACCTTTGTTATTGGGATGAGTTGCTTTACTAACACTCTAAGTCTGAAAGGAGAAATTTTGTGGATTAAACCTTAAACCTTTACTCGTGCCATCATCCCTTTTCATTTCCATTCTTGAATGTTTTAGGTTAAGATTGATCTTTAAGAAAGCGCATGCTCGTATCTTATTTCTTACTCGGATATATTCATACCTCTACTATCTGCTTTGTCTCTTTCTTGACCTCGTTATTTTCAGCGCTCCTCTCTTGTAATCTCGTGCCTTATTTATTCCCGTGTTCTCCTTGAGATTCCTTATCGTTTTCTATCTCGTTGCTCTTTCATCTTTTCTCTAGTGGATTGGATATTCCATTTGTAAGGCTCAGAGAATAAGCGTGATGTAATTTGGGATTCTTTAGTTAGAATATGTGTTTTTGGATTGAGCAAATTTCAGGTTGTATTTGATCAGTGAAAATAGGACTTAAGCTGTAGGATGAATCCTAATAGTTATAATGTATCTTCTCTTAGTGGTTTTAGATTTGGAGCTTGGTACTCTAGTGATTTTGAGAATTTAGTTAATCATGATAATAGTTCGTTGTTGTTGGGTACTATAACGGTTGCTTGGTATGTCATTTGGGAATTAGATGTCTCTAATTGGTGGATTCTAAAAGAGACTTTGCATTAGGGAAATTGAGCCGGTACCCAAAGTTTGAGGAGTATTGTCATAAATGAAAGTCGATTTATTTTGAGTTTTAGATGAATTAGATGATTTGAATGGTTGTCTGATTGCCAAGTAATTGATCATTTGTTGTTTGGAATTAGTAATTCTCTTTTATTCTTAAGGAATCATAGTTTGAGATTGAGAAATGTTCATTGCAAGCTTTTGATAGTGAGTGCTCAGTTGTTATGGATTATAGAGATAGAATGGTGAACCCATTTATCTTGAGAATTAGTAACCTCCATAGTTTGCATTTGTGACTATTTATATTTGAGGCTTCGAGCGTAGTAATGATCGAATTAAGGATGATATGGCATATTAAAGAATCCTTATAACCGATAATGGATTGTGTATTTTCCCTTGTCGGGAGACTTTGGATGAGGCTAGTTGAATTTTAGATAATAATGTTTGTTGCTTGAATTGTGTTTTGACTTTCGAAGATGAGAAAGTTCATTGCAAATTTAGGATAATGAGTTTGAAGTAAATTGAATCAAGGGAATTTCATGGTAAGTCTCCTTTACCATGTGGATTGTTAGTTGTGGAGTCTACCGTGCCGATGGACTTCAGTAGATACAAAATGGATCTGAACAATTAGGTTATTGGCTTGAAATCTCGTGATTATGGAATATTTTTGTAGGAATTCTGATGATTGAAAATGTTGAGTTGCAAATTGGGTAAATTGCATTCTCTTGAGGATTTGGTTTATTAGTAGAGTTAGTGATGTCGAATTCTTGTAGATCTTCCTACCGACTTTATCTTGATCTTCCTATCCCAAAGAGTTCGATTTGTTTCGTTTTTGCGTGTTTTGTATATATTTTTGTTATCGTGATTTGTGAACTTTATGTTCGAGTCGCTCTATGTACGTGTATTGTCTTGTTAATTGATTTTATCTTTGAGAAAACCTTCAAATTTCCATATTATATTTCTAGTTTAACGTTTCAAAGAAGTCTAAAGATGATTTGTGTACCCTCTTTTTGTAGAAAATAGATTTCTTTCCCTTTTATATTTGGATTTTGTGTTTGGTTGGATGTTTGGACTTGTTATTGGAGACGTCTGGTGACTAGTCCTGCACTTACTAACACTTGTTTGATTTTCGATTTCACTATTTCGACTTTGATTTGGTTTTGATAGCTAGAGTTCTCGTTCGCGACGGGCACTCTTGTGATTCGTAAATAAGTTTCGCACTTATGAAAAATTTCCTTAAACCGTGTTCGAGAAGAACATCATTTCATAAATGTTTTTCCCTTATAAATGTTTTCGTATTAATTTTGAACTTGATACTTTTGTTTTCTACTCTCAAGTTTCGAGGTCGAAACTTTTTAAAAGGTGGGGTGATTGTAACACCCGCAAATGTACCCAATTTTTCTAGTAAAAATATTTTACGGATACTTTTCAGTGAAATATAGTTTTATTTTAGAATTTAATTTTTCGAGTCGAATTTAGAATTTCCGAGTTCGTATTTAGATTTTTCGCGAGATTTCAAGTGAAACCCGTCTTAAGTCGTCTTTGACTTTTCTTGACTTTTTCCACTCACCTTTACATATACTCACCCTAAACCTAATACTTCCTCACACAACTCAACTCTTTCTTCCTTCCAAAGAAAACCAAAGAAACCTTGCCTCCATTTTGATCCAATCTTAGAATCGTCATATCTCGCTCATTTCTTGCTCAAATTCACGTAAGTTCGTCTTATTCTCCCCCTCTTATCTTCCTCTATCCGTATTGATAATAAAATTACCGTCTTTCTCGCTTTTCAAACTTTCCGTCTTTCTCAAGGTGAAGTAAATTCATCTTTTATTAACTATTTGTAGGTGGTGACCTCCAAGATCCCGACAAAGACGCATAAAGGTAACGGTAAAGGGTTACTCGATATCATTTACGTGTTTTACATGTTTTCTATGTTAGAAATCGTTTTTAGAATATGATTAGTAAGCTTAGGAATTGTGTTATTGTTGATGATTGTTGTTAGTTGATGATTGTGGATGATGGTTATCGATTATTGGTAGTTGATAGTAGTTATTTTTGATAATTGAAAATGGATAATTAAGTATAGTTGTTCTCGGGTTGATGTTGTCCCAGCCGGGTGCCCGGCCGCCGGCCCCATTGGCCGGCTGGGAACTCACTGCACCGACCCATTTTCGTAAAAGGATCATATCTCTTTCGTTACTTGCTTGTTTTGGGCTTGTGACCTATCGTTGGAACCGTAAGAGGATAAGCTATCACCTCCATTTAGAATTTCTGCAATTGCATGCCTAGAACTCTAGTTATGACCGCTTGAAGTGGACCCTTGTTTTAATAGTTTCCAAACTTGTGATTTTTGTGTATTGGTGCTCCTTGCCGGGTGCCCGGCCGCCGGCCCCCTGACCGGCCTGGAACACACTGCTCTTTCCCTTATGATTTTTGTGTTATGCTTGTAGCGCGAGCCGGGGTACCAGCCGCCGGTCCACTGACCGGCCGGCAACGCGGCTGTATATTTTTCTTATAATTTCTAAAACTCGTAATTTATAATAGTTCGCATGGTTCGTTTATCGTATAATTTTACGTAATGACTTATAATATTAATGTTTTGACTATATGATATTTCATTTGCTTGTATCGTATGTTTTGTGACGGTTTTTGATATGTCTCACTTTGAGTCGGTTTTACCTTATGTATTTGATGTGAGCACTAATTATTCAGTGTTTTGAACTCTCATTCCCCGGGCAGGGACGGGGGACCGGAGACGGAAATGGGAGTGAGAGGGGAAGTGGCAACAGTGGAGAAGGGGGCGAGAAGGTGGGGAGGTAGGGGAGAGGAAGAGTGGGGAGGAGGATTGAAACAAATAGGAGCGGAGAGAAAAGGACGAAAAATGTTGTAAAGGGCAGAGGGTGGGTTGGGGTGGGGTCATTTTGCATGTAGCGTACTAGCTTGACTTTGGTATAGATCTCTTTCCGCCTCGTTCGTATGGTTGTGGGTTTAGCCAGAAGTTTGGCGGAATAACCAGTCTTTGTATGATCGAAGTCTTGGATGTGGAAAGTTATTTACACATGTCGAATCGGAAACATGTCTTATTCCGGAGAGTCTGGCCAGGTTTAGACTAGGACCGTATTATTATCGTCGTCCTACCGAGAGGATTAGAGTCTTGTGTGTACGAAACGCCTTATCGTACATGATTCCGGGAAACGTCTTATCCCGTGAACTTGTTTGTCTAGGTCATGAGTATACGAAACGTCTTATCGTATACGGTTCCGGGAAATGTCTTATCCCGTGAGCTTCCATTGGCTTGTCTTTCTATTGTACATGATGCTAGTGCGTGCCATTAACCGTGAGAGAATATGTTGTATATTTGTATGATTTGACGGTTGTTTGTAAGTTGAATCATATGTGAACATTGAGTTGGACTCTTGCATGAAATAGATGATTGGCGTGGTTTATATGTCGAGTCCCTATCTTATCAAGTATATGCCGCTAACGGTGAGATGTAAGCCCTAGTGAGTATATAGTTGCCTAAGGGTGTTTTCCCCGAGTCTTTCTATAATATGATGGTTACGGTTTTGTACTTCATGTATCGATATTCTTACATATTGAATTGCCTATTTATCTTTCTCGTATTTCACATGTATATCTTTATATGCATGCTCTCCTTTTGTGTTACCGTTTATGTACGTTTAATGTGATATGGCTGGGAGAACCCGGAGTTACTCCCCACTGACTGTGGCGTTCATGTTTTTCATGGATGAACAGGTTGCTTGATTGGATGGCTTTTTTACTGTGGTATTTTGGGTTCGGGTGTGAGCTAGCGGGCGTTGTTCCCTGGAAGATTCACCTCTAGACGATTTTAGCTAGTTGCTAATAACTTTGTCTTTTGTTAACACTTTGAGAGACTACGTCTCTTGTAGTATTTTGTATTTGGTTTGTAATATCTGACACTCCTCGTATTTTCTAATTGCATGTTAAAATGTTTTAAAAACATCGTATTTCCGCTAATTAAATCACATGCTTGTATGTTTTATTTCCGCATTCTCGAGGGTTGTCACATGACATAAAGTCAAAACTGATTGTGTGTAACCGGGAAGGCTTTCGGGACTCTAAGCATGCAGTTTTGCCGGCAACTAGTGAAGAACCGGAGAGAAAGGGCAAGGCATATGATCCGAAGAAGACTAAGATCACTAGGATCGGTTGTACATCCAGAATTTACTTCAAATATACCCTCATAACAATCGACGAGGTTGAAGTTCCATTCTTTTTATGTTGCTCAGTTTCATGCTTCCCATAACCACCTACTTTCTCCCCTTAAGTTTAAAGAATTTCAGAAAATGTCTAGGAAACTGACTCTACACCAAAAACAAACAATCATTGATAATTGCAAGATCAATATAGGCCCAACTACTACTTTTATGGCTTATAAGAAATATGTTAATGGGTATCAGAATATTGGTGCTTCTTTGACTGATTTTAAGAATTTTGGAATGGAAATCAAGTGCTTTATAGGGCAGCAGGATGCACAAATGTTTATAAATCAGTTTCAAGAACTTTCACAAACTAGGGAAGGCGTTTATTATGCCTATGATGTGGATGAGGATAGTGCTTGTTTCGTGTTTTTTGGGCTGATTCAGAAGCACTTCGTAATTACTCCCTATACGGTGAGGCGGTGACCTTTGATCCAACCTATTCAACTAACATGTACGATCTTATATTTTCCATTTTGACTGTTAATCAGTAGAAATTAAGGCAGATTAACTTCAATAGTTGTGATATTTTCCAACATAGTTGTGATATTGTCATCAATCAGTAATAATATTTTTGTAGAATCAGTGATATTGTATAAGGATAGGTGTGATATTGTTAGACATACTATGTGATATTGTATCATTAGCAAAAGTCATATGTTATATTCTGTTAGTTAACTCAACTATTTTTTATCTATCAGGTACAACATGATTTTTCTCCTTTTACTGGCGTTGACCATCACAAGAAGTCAGTCACCTTTGGTGCTTCCCTAATGTCTAATGAGAATGAACTGAATTTTAAATGGATTTTTGAGAAATTCTTAGATGCTATGGGTGGAAAGGAACCCCATTGTTTCTTTACCGATCAATGCCCTGCTATGAAATTGCAGTTCCTGCTGTTTTTAAGACAGCTGCCCATCGGTTTTGCATGTGGCACATCATGCACAAGTTATCTGAAAAGGTAGGCACAACTGTGTTTAAAGAGACAGACTTTGCATGTAACAACCCGAAAAATGCCGATTTTTCTAGTTAAAATATTTACTAACACTTTTCAGTAGAACTTAAGTTTTTAAAATAGGAATTTTTGTTCCGAGTCTTATTTTGAAATTCCGCGTTCGTATTTGGAATTTTTGAGGGATTCCATAAAAAGACCGTTTTTAGTCATCTTTGACTTTTCTTGACTTTTAAGTCGTCTTTGACTTTCCTTGACTTTTTAAAAGTCGTCATCGACTTTTCTTGGCTTTTAAGTCGTCATAACCTTTTTCTTGACTTTTAAGTCATCTTCGACTTTTCTCGACTTTTCAGTCAACTTTGACTTCCGTTGACTTTTCCCGACTCGTCTCATAAGTATGAAGACCGAAATTTTATTTAAAAAAATAATATTTTTGATTTATTTTTATTTAGATTGATTAAGATTTATCATAATTTAATATAATTATTTTGAATTTATTCGGAATTTAAAGAATAACGTTTACGGTTTTAACCGAAAGTCATTTAACTATTCCCGACTCATCGTAAAGCGCGAAACAAAATCGAAACTCGACTTTGGCATGAGTCACACGCGCGTGTCATCGCTTTCCACTCACCATAAGATATTTTAATTGTTTTGAATAAACTAATCAAAATATCTAGATATTTATTAACTTTATCGATCAGTTAACGAAAAGTACGCAAATCGTTTACAAAACTGACCCGACAGTCACCATATCACACGGTTTTTCCTCTCTCTTTGACCTTGATATTTTCTTTCTTTTCATTACAATAACATAATATCTTGATATTTAATTCAATTAACCTAATATCTAATTAATTACGGTAATATAATTATTATACCGGGTCAATTCCATAACAACAATTTCAAACCCAACTCACTATTTTGCTCTATAAACTCACGGCTCACACACTCCACTTTACTTACAAACAACTTTTCATTTTTCAACAAATCAAATTAAGATCAAAATATCACTTTCTTTAATCGTTCTTGAGCGTTCTTCGCGTTCTTCATCCGTTCTTCATCGTTCTTGAGCAAAACATTCATAAAACCTTCATTTCTTAATTAAATCCGTCCTAACTTATATTTCTAGGATCTCCTCTTCGCTCCCCATCTTCTAGTACGGTTTATTTTCAATTCCGTCAAAATCGTTTTCAACACTTTAATTATGGAAAATCAAAGTTTTAATTATAATAATGTTTTTCTTGTCATTTCTTATAGGGGAAGACTTTGAAGACGAGTTTGGTGACTCGTATATTTTAGGAGAAGATTAGAAGACGGGTTTCTTATTTTCTTAGTTCTTATTATTTTGGTGCTACTTGATTTTAGCTAGCTAAGGTAACAATTCCGATTTACTCGACGAAATAATGTCACATAGCTTAAGTTTTAGTTCATATTATTGTTACTTATGATTTTTAAGTAGTAATATGATAAGTAGTTATTTTTATTATGTTGTATGAATAATTAGTATGATTAGTGTTCTTGCCATATTTTGATGATTGGTTCATAAGCATGATTTTTGTATGCATGATGGTTGAATTGGATGTTTAAAAATGGATGTTGTTAATTAAAAACATGTTAGAATTAATTGGGAAGTGTGGTTGTGTGAACCGTGGGAAGTGGCAGTGAACCGGACCCAAAACCAGCCGGTCCAGGCCGGTTCAGGCCCGGTCCAGGCCGGTCTGGGCTGGTCCTTGGTGGGTCCGGGTTTTGGGCTTTGGGTTGTGTCGATGTTTGATTGTTTAATTGTTGTTTTGACGGGTTTTAATTAAGTTAAAGCATGCGGGAAATAATTAGAAATCGGTTTTAGAAAAATTAAAGCAAAACAGCCATTTTGTGTCAAAACAGGCCGTGGGGCCCATCCAGGCCCATGTGGGGTCCGGCCCAACTCAGCCCGTGGGTCCCACTTTGGGACTTGTGACGGTTTTTGAGTTATCGTCATTTTTATAGCGTTTTGTAATAATTAGCAAGCGAGAAATATTAATAAGTAAAATATTTAATTAAAAAGGTTTTTCATTAAATTATTATTTCTCACATGTTAGAAATTATAAGACGAGATAGTAGTTTAATTTAATATCCTTTTAGTCAAACGGGTTTTGGTATGATAGAATAATTCACATGTTAGAAGTCTTAATAAAATAACATGAAATGAATATGTTGATTTTATGTCTATGTGGAAAAGACTCTGTTTCTAGCCGGTTTGACCAAACGGGTTTGGTCAAACTCAGATCTAGTCAGCCCCGTTTTGACTGATGACCCGTCGCGGGACTCGGGTCGGGGATTTGTCTTCAAGTAAGGTTTTATTTAATTATTGAATTAGCCTTAGTAGATATGGGGCGATATGATATTTGAATATGATATATATGCAATTAGTCACATGATAGGATGTTTTTCCCGTGACTGTTTGATTATATGGTTGGTGTCGTGTTGACTAAGTACCCATAGAGAATTATGATTATATGGCGTCTTGACCATTCTAATTCTAAATGAGTCTCTTGGACCATGACATCGATAGGCCTTACTATCTTTACGAGAGATGGAGTTCACTGCTGATTAGCTTTGGGTCCGGATTGGTGGGTTTATATCCAAGTCGGGGTATGGCTGCCATTGTTTCCAATTTGGGAAATGGAGCCAGTTTAAGTACTAGCCAACCCCTTTGATGGATCTTCTTAGGGTGTACTCATGTGATTGTATCATGGGTCTTGGATGCGAGGTTTTTTTCCGCATTTCTCTGGGTCTGCGCAGTCTAGGGTTAGGGTTGAGTCGTATCTTGGACATGTTTCTGAGAGGAACCTCTGAGCTAAGATATGTGCTTTGGATCTGGGCCATGTTATTAGTGTAACCGCTGAGCCTAGATGTGTGCTTGGTATTTGGGCCATGTTACCGGAGTGACCGCTGAGCCTAAAGATTTAAGTATATCCTACCTCGTGGTATAGACTCGAGTTACAGTCGACTATTGACGTCACTAAGAACTTGTGCCTGTTTGTAGAAGTATTGGTCTTTCATGTATGTATGATTCTATGAGTTCTAGAAGGTGAGATGCAAGCCGGCTAGGATTGATAGAGTTTGGATTAACGGTTGTTAACTGATTCACATGATTACGTGTTGATTAGGGTTTGAGGGTATCAGGGCCATGTTACATGGTAACCGCTGAGCCAGCATACCAGCTTCCCTACCTCGAGTTATATTTTATTATCGGATTCACATGATAGCTTTCATATGATAGGTTATATGTTAGTTATTTGTTTCATAACATGAAAAGCATATCATATATGTTAAAGTTTTGTATTTCCCATATACATTGCTTTTATGTTATTCAGGTTTAATTAAACTCGACATTTCGTGGCTGGGAGAACTCGGAGTTACTCCCCACTGACTGTGGCTTCCGTGTTTATATTTAATGCGGTCGAACAGGTGGTGAATGCATATTTGGGGTACATTGACGAGCTAGCGAGCGAAGTATTTACCTTGGACCTATATTCGGTTCTTAGATTGTATATTATTATACACTCTTTTATTTCCGTATTTATACGGGAGATATGTCTCCCGTCTTGTATATTCTTTGTAGAATATTATTTCCGTTTTGTAATGACCTTTTTATTTTATGACACCTTCGTTATGTACTATCTTATTTCTTTTATGTATTTAAATAACTTTTTTCTTTCCGCAAATTTGAGGGTGTCACAATCATTTTGTTTTAGCTCAAGATCAATAAGAAAAGGAGTTTCTTATTGTGCCCATAAATACCGAAATTTCTCAATGTAATAAAAGTTCATCTTATGTTTATTTATGCCTTTATATTTGCATGCATGTTACATAGATTGCTAAATACTAAATTAACAAGTTAATTAGTAACTAATTAGAGGAGTCTAATTAGGGTCTATGGACTTTCAATTAGAGCCTTATTAAACCGGTGACATCCATGATCGATTTCATTTTAGGATGAGAGTAATACTCCTTATAAGACATGTAACATCAATTTGCATAAGCATGACATCTATCTCTTAGTACATGTATGCATTCACTTTGTGGTGGTGACACATGTGGAGAGGCAAAACCTTCTTATCTGTTTTGTTCATGAACTTCATACAGCCAAATTTACCTATTTTGACCCATTTACTAACTACAATCCAAAATTTAGCCTACCCTAGTCAAGCTAGTTCGGTTGCCAATTATAGGTATGGCTTTGATATTAATTTGGTGTTCCGTTATTATTTTGTGAAGGAAAGATCGAAAAAAGGAGGAAAAAGAAAACAAAAATGATGGAAATGAATAAAAGAGAATTGAGAAAAAAGAATCAGAAAAAGCAGCAATAAATATAAAAAAAGTAATCAGAAGTGAAAAGAAAAAATTGTTGATGCTAGAAAACAGAAAGTTTATTACTCCCACGCTTATTTTTGTTATATTTTGGGGATTCATGTTTTGATTTTGTGAGCGAGTTTATGCCGCATTGGCATCGTTTTATTCTTGTGGAGTTGGGTTACAAAATTGGACGAGTTTACTATTTGGTTACGGTTGTATTAGTTTGGCTTTACCTCCACTTATCCAAACTTATTTTGCCCTTTTTTACCTAATTACCTCACCTCACACTATATTTAAGTCCTCGGCATGTGTTTTGGTCCTCGTTTAATTGGAATGCGTATGTATGGTCGGTAGAAGTATTTATCATGTTAGATTGCGAGCATGTTCTTATAGGTCGTAGTCAAGTGAGCGAATTTAATTCTTCCTATCTTACAAAATTCTCACCATGTTATTTAAATGAGTGATGAGCGACCTGTGAGAGTCCGATATATTGAAGTCTTGCAAGGTCGACAGTTCAGTAAATTTATCATTGATTTAACTCGTTTGCATTTTCTTTTGTACTCCGGTGTTAACTTGTTTGCATTAAATAGGTTTGGGCATTTTAAAAGTGTAATTAGCTCTAAGTTTATCTATCGTTCCATTAGTTTGTTTAGTGTCTTTAGTCTTTGCTTGCTTGGGGACAATCAAGGGTTTGGTTTAAGGAGGTTTGATGCGTGCTTTATTTATACACTTTTTCAATCATTTTGCACGCATTTCTATGCTTATCATCTAGCGATTAGCTACTATCTCCCGTGAATTGGCTACTTTGAGTAATTTCGTGTTCTATGCAGATATTTGACCCGAAAAGTGTGCAAACAATTCGTAACCCGTCCCCGGAGTCGCATTTTGAATAATAGTGAAGTTAAGAGCGAAATTCATCGCCTCAGGATGCGTGAGGACGACTTAAGGAGCGTTGGAATGAAAGAAGATGTTGTTGAAGTATTGTTTTAGTCGATCGACTGGCTATCTTAGTCGATCGACTGAGATGACAAAGACTCAAGTACCACTTTAGTCGATCGACTGTACTTGTTAGTCGATCGATTGAGTTCTTAGTCGATCGACTGTACCATTTAGTCGATCAACTAAGATGTTTGCAATGCGATATCAGATTTTGCGTGTTTAGTCGATCGACTGGGATTGTCAGTCGATCGACTAAAGTTTGTTTTGGCTGAAATTACGCTCTAATTGATTAAGCCCATTTCAACTTTTGTTTGTTTTAATTTTGAACTTTTATTATTTAAGAAGGGTTTGTAAAAAAATAGGTTTACTTTCTACTGCTAAAAACTTCTATTACGTTTATTTTCGCTCTGAACTTTGGATCTAGAAACTCTTATAATTATTCTTCTCTATTACTCTTTGAATTCCTGGTAACTTAATTAATCTTGAATTATTTGTTCGTATTTAATTCTTATTGCCGTTTTACTCTCTTCTCTCTTTATTTCTCTTGTTTTATGTTTGATTGTTCTTATCTTCTTTTTACTAAGAATTCTCTTATCATCGCTATCATTGTTATTGTTGTTATTGATAATTTAATCACGAGTAGCTAATTTTCCTTCCTAGGATTTAGGGGAGCAATGGATTGAGACGGTATTAATTGGGGGATTAGACTAGTTGATGTAATCGGTCTGTGTTATTAATTGTGACATTTAATTGTGATTAACTGATGAAGTCAACGTAATTGATTAATTGATTTGGTAAATCCCGACCAAAGATCTTGAGCCTGGTAAGGGTTAGACCTGTCACAAACATTAGAGTACCCTAGTAAGTTACGAGAGCCCGCGAGAAGCATTATAAGGGGAATATCGGACCGATATGACCTTTTCACTGCTCTATGGACCGGTAATTGATACTGACCTTTGATTTTTTCTTTGACCAGTAATAATCCATGGTGAATCGATGTCCTAGTTCTTTTCTCTTATATTTCTCTCGAGTTTATTTCTCTTGCTCTTTATTTTAACTATCATTAGTTTAGTTTATAAATCAACAAGAACCCCCAATTGGTTACTTAGACGGACTTTATATTAGCAAATAAACCTCTTAAGTCTCCTTGTGGATACGATTTCGACTTCCTTTACTGCATTAGTTCAAGCATGTTGGTTATCTTTGATAGGTGTGCGATTTAGCCTGTCAGCCACCAACCACCAAAAACACATACACCTAACCCGCAAGACCACCATAACACATCACTCTGTAAACACCAACCATAAGTAACAATTGTCCCCAAATTTCTTTGCAAATTTAGAGCTTTGAAAGAGGAACGACTCACGACAACAGTGGCCGACATATGTGACGTGATTGCAATATACCTACTTTTTACCCCTCCGAATCAATCCTGTTTTGCATAACATTTAGTCCAATCATCATCATATTTAGGGTCCAAATATTCTTATTCGCTATTACTCGTCACTTGAATCTCTTTCGTAGAAAAGGAATAAAATAAGACGGTTTTGGCATTGCACATTATTGGCACTACACCTATTTGAAGGCTTTTCGACACTTGTGACGATCGGCATGTGGAATAGAGAAGAAGAGACCATTGACATAGGACTTTAGGCCCAGAATTGGGGGTCTAGTTTGAACTACATTGGAGCGAGGGCGAGCTCTTAAGGAGCTTAAGTTGAGTTGGCGATCAAAATCGAAGATTGGGGGCTGAACTGGGCTCTAGCTCGAGCAAGCTAGGCCATCTCACCCGAGACACAGCCAGTTCGAGTCGAGCTCATGGTCGGGATTAGCCCAACTTGGCCGAGTTTAGCCCCTTCTCAGCTCTTCTGACCTTTGATTCTAGTTCCCTACCTTCCCCAAGTCTTATGCTTATTATATATTGATGAGTCCATTTTATATATAGTTTAACTCCCTATTTTAGCTATGTTTATTTGATTATTGCACTTTTATTAATGTGTTTATGAGCTAATTCCGTGTTCTAGGCGTTTTAATTGTATTATGTAGGAAATGAAGCATTTGGTAGCTTTGTCCCATCAAATTAGCATTCATCCAAGTTCACGAGGCTAATAAGAGCAAGTCTTGATCATGCAAAGGTGTTTTGGGAAGCATATGGGCGTTTCGGGAAGAAATTGGAAATCCTGAGCATGAAGAAACCAAATTTGGTTGTTTTGCAAATAAAGAAATGAAGTCCAAGTAAAAACCCAAGATAAGAGCTTGCATTGGATGCCAAATGAATCCTAGGATGCCTTAGACGGACTCATGAATATGCAAGCATTGGATTCCGCATCACCATAAAGCAAGAAGTTAAGACGGAATTAAGACAAAAACCCGGATACCCACGTCCCCGAACGGGGTTACCATTCCCCGATTAGGGATTGACTCCCCAAGGTGTTTAGGTTATACTCCTATTTTATTATAAATAGGAGCCTTAATCCGTCATTAAGGAAACATCTTGGACAACATTCTACACTTTAAAAACACTCTTTTACATAATATCATTAGTCATTAGATTAGGTTTAGAATAGCTTAGTTTTCATTAGTTGTTACAAATTATTCCTTTAAGTATTTCAATTTATATTACAAGTTCATTTTCAAGTTATTTGGTTCCATTGTGTTCTTCAATTCCATGTTTTATTCCCTTTGTTGAGGTAATTCTATTTCTTGTATTTTTTTGTTATTTCCTTTGTCATTTCCATTATTAGTTAGTTATCATGTTTACTTTATCATTTGTTACTATATTAGTTATCATTATGAAAGAGTAATTACTTTGTCTAGGGAATTAGGGAAGACCTGCATAAATAATATTTGCAATTGTTGAAATGAGATGTTATGATATCAAATAGTTGTTTCTATCCCATGCTTGCATTGTATTGTTAGTCTTTGATTATTGATCACAATGTTGATTAAATTCGTTAATTCTTTCTATAAGTCAAGAGGCACGGAATTGAATTAGACTAAGCATGTGTTAGTAGATCGACCTAGCCAAAGCGAGAGTTCGTTAGAACCCGATCTATGGTTGACACTAATATCGAGAGGTGGGTGTCTTATAGCCTAAACAATTATCGCTATTATCAATTTCCTAGTTTGACTTGAGCATTTACATAATTTGCATGTGTGACCCGACCTCCCTAGACTCTTCCTTTATTATTATTGTTGTTTCATAAACCCAACCAAACCAATCGATAACCGACTTTGATATAATTCACCCCATAACAACTTGTATAGCAACTCCTGTCTCCTTGTGTTTGACCCCTATTATTACATTCATTTGTGTCTAGGATATTTATCTTTAATTAGGTGTGCGATAGCCTATCATATATACCCAATCTTGTAATTATACTGGGGATCCATCTTGATTCATTTTTATCTATCTTTGAGTTATCTATAAGATTAGGTTAGATAAGATTAGATTAGATTAGTTAATTGCTCTCTAATTACTCTTTAAATTAGTGTAGATCTAGTTGTATTAGTGGGTTTCTTGGGTTGTAATTGAAAGTTAAGTGACAAATCTTCTCATCAATTCAAGTAACCTTCTTTTATTCATCCATCGTCCTTTAATTAATTGGTATAATCTCTTAAAATCTCTTTAGTTTACTTGTTAATCCTTGCTTTATTTCTCTATGTGTCTTTATTTCTTATGTTTTGCCTTAATCTTTTGCTTTGTTCTTCCATGTCTTTTTTATTTTGTGGGAGTGGTGTAGTTTCTAGGACTAGTAAGGGATTATAGGGTTGAGTGAGGGGTAATCTTAGTCCCTTGAGACTTGTTTCATTTTTTTCTTAAATGTCTTTAATACTGTTTAGGCAATTTGAGAAAAAGTCATTGATGAAGCGGTTGTCGCGCACCTCTAAATCAAAAATAATTTATATCACTCAACTAATGCGATACCGGAAGACGAGATTGATCCACGAGGATGATGAGGTTAGAATAGCTATAAGTCTCATTTTAGTTCTTAGTTTAGTCACACAAAACAAGGTAAGTGAAGCTTCTAAACTAATGAATTAATAATTAAATACATGAACTAAACAACACAAGTAAGGATAAAGGAACAAAGCAAAGGTCTCGGTTTCGCTTATGTGAACGGGAGTAAGTCAGGTCACGACTTAAGGAATGGTTCGGGAGATGTATGGATAAATCGCGATATTTCGGTCAAGGAGGTTCCCTAGGTTGAGTCTTGTGAGCTTTCGTCCCTTCTAGGCCTAACCAATGAATCTACACGCTAACCTACCAAAAGCCTAGGTTTACGCCACAAGACAAGTCAAGGGAACGACTAAACCAAGATTCTGCTACAAGGAAAAGTCAACGAGACAAGAAATCACTCAAGTTTTCACTCGGGCATTTTACCAGACAGTATTATGCAAGAAATTGAATACAAATTCCCAAAGTAATTCTCATCATCAGGACAATAAAGTCAAACTGATTACTTCACAAAAGGTCCTTCAATCCGGATTCTTTTGGCCTTCCATGTTTCAAGATGTCAAATGCTTTTTCCAATGTGGTGATGCATGTCAACGAACCGGTAACATATCTTGGCCAAATAAAATGCCCTAAAGGAGAATTCTTGAGGTGGAAATCTTGGATGTGTGGCGAATAGATTACCAAGGTCCCTTCATCTCCTCCAAAGGTACCTGATACATCCTTGTGGTCGTTGACAATGTGTCTAAATGGGTTAAGGCGGTGGCTTCCCCTACAAATGATGCCAAGGTTGTAATCAATTTTCTCAAGAAGAATATTTTTCTAAGATTTGGGGTACCGAGGGCTCTTATTAGTGATGGGAGAACCCACTTTCATGAGAAACGACTTGCCTCTCTCCTTCTTAAGTATGGTCTTCATCACCGTACAGGTTTGGGATACCATCCCCAAACTAGTGGCCAAGTGGAAATCTCAAATAGAGAAATAAAGTCAATCTTGGAGAAAGTGGTTTCCAATAGTAGGAAGAATTGGAGTTCCAAGCTTGACAATACATTATGGGCATATAGGACTGATATATAATATATTTAGACTGATTCCCGTCTTCATTCTCTTCTATTTCGACCTTATTTAATGCGTTTTAGCGTCGGTTTATTGCGTTTTGTTTATTATCACGCTTTGCTTTTATATCATGAATTTCCATCTCATTTTATAGGAAATATGCCAAAAGAAGTATGAGACGGGATGAGAAGCAAGAAACCGTCACTAAGCATATAAAGAAAAGAAGAAGAAGAAAGGTTAAAAGAAATGAAGAAATGAAGAAATGAAGAAAAGAAGAGAAGAAAGGGGAAAGAGTGTCCCAGCCGGTCCAAGCCACCGGCAGCCGGCCAGCCGGCTGGGCACTCCGCCAACCTCAATCAAAACTAAAAAAGTCGGAAGAGAAGCAGGGGCTCCCAGCCGGTCCAGGCCACCGGTAGCCGGCCAGACCGACTGAGGGAGCAAGTATAAAGAAGAAGGAGAAGAAAGGAAGAAGAGAGTCCCAGCCGGGTAGGGCTGGGACTTCTTTCACTCGACGAAAACTCAAATTTGAGTCAGAGAGCCCTAGCCGGTCCAAGCCACCGCCGGCCGGCCGGCTGGGACCCCCAGTCCGCAATTCCAACTTCTCTTCTTATTTTGAACCCTTAATCCCACAAACCTATATATACCCATCTCTTAATTCATTTTGGACACACAACCCTAGACACGAGAACCCTAGTATTTAGTAAGAAACATTTCCCTAATTAGCACTCTAATCCTTCTTAATTAGTAATAATTACTCAATTTTCTACTTAGTTAATGTTAGATCTAGTCTTTTCCTTAGTTATTATTGAAGATTTGGGTTGTAATTTGAATACAAGAGGAGACTCTTTTTTCCATTATTAATTCAAGTTCTCATATTTTATTACATGTTTGGTAATTTCTCATCTTTATTTCATTTACTTGTCATTTAATTGTTCTTTCTTATTTATTTGATTAGTTTACATGTTGAATATGTCTTCTCTTGTTTATTTGTTATCAAAGTATCCATCTTTAATGCTTTCCTCCATCAATATGTGTGATTAATGCCCTTCCAGGGTAGATGGGGGATCTTTTGTAGGTTCTTGGGGTTAGAATGTGGTTTTGATTATAAAAATCTAGTCTTTTGGTAATTCGTATATTTTGTGCACACCATGTGTTTGTAGAAATGCTAGAATGAGTAATTCATGCTTTCTTTCATCTTGTTGCTTGCCTAAGAGAGAGCTTGGCTTGTTTGTTGTGTGTGTGTGCCCATAGGAGCCTTGGGGAGGTAGGGCGAGAATCCGACCGAACCTAGGCAAGGAACTGTCTTTCACCGAGAGGTGGAGACCTACTATTACCTATCTTTAGACCGACTTTACCTTCTACCATATTCAACCCCAACCTCAATAATGAACCCATTTGCCTTAGTTTTCTTATTTCTTAATTCTTGTTTTAAAATCTCATATTTGCTCATTTGTTAGACTTAGTTAGTTTTACTCACCTCCAAATTGCTTCTAGCTAGAATTGAACTAGAATTCGACCAACTTACCTTAGAGCCTTAATCATCGTCCTTGTGGTTCGACCTCGACTACCCTAATACATTAGTTGAGTTATTTGTTTGATTGGGGGTGGGCGACTAACCTCACGTCAAGGACGGCATTCAAAACTCATATCAGAATGTCGCCTTATAGATTGGTTTCTGGCAAGGCTTGCCATTTGCCCATTGAACTTGAATGCAAAGCATATTGGCCTAGGCCGTCAATGTAACACCCGGAAATGTACCCTATTTTTCTAGTAGAAATATTTTACGAAAGCTTTTCAGTAAACTTAAGTTTTAAATTAGAATTTTAAGTTCCGAGTCGAATTTAGAAGTTCCGAGTTCGTATTTGAAATTTCTGCGAGATTTCATGAAAAAGCCGTCTTAAGTCAAGTTTGACTTTCTTGACTTTGAGAATCGTCTTTGACTTTTTCTCTCATAACTCACACTACTCCCTCCTTAACCTAATATTCATTTCAACACAAAATCAAACAAACACAACTTTCTTCTCCCTTAAGAAAGCTCATCTTTTTCCCTCTTTGATTTCAACCTTAGAATTGGCGTAGTTTCTTCGTTACTCGATATAATTTACGTAAGTTTATCTTATTCTTCCTCCCGTACCTTCCTCTATCCGTATTGATAATAAAATTATCGTCTTTCTCGCTTTTTAAGCATTCCGTCTTTCTCAAGATGAACTTTATTCATCTTTTTACGATCTATTTGTAGGTGGCGACCTCCAAGATCCCGACAAAGACTATTTCCTTATAGAAGAGGAGCTTGACGATCATTAGAGGCGCATAGAAGGTAACGGTGAAGGGTTACTCGGTATCACTTACGTGTTTTACATGTTTATATGCTAGAAAATCGTATTAGATTACGATTAGGAAGATTAGAAACCATGCTATGATTAGTAAATGATGTTATATGATGAATATTGATGTTATATATTGATTGTTGATGATTATTAGAAGTCTATATAAGTTTTGGATTGAATTGGTTTTTTAAATCTTTGGAAGCTCTCGGATGAAGGGGTGTTCCCAGCCGGTCGACCGGCCGCCGGTCTGACCACCGGCTGAGCACACTCCAGTAACTCATTTGGAAACTTTGTTTTTGCATGAAGAGGTGCTCCAGGCCGGCCCACCGGCCACCGGTCAACCCACCGGCCTGGAACACATCAGTAGGGAAGTTTTGATTTTGGTGTGATGTTCTGTGTCGGTCCACCGGCCGCCGGTCTACTGACCGGCCCGGACCTCTTTTCTCTGTTTTTGGGATTTTGCCTGTGTTCTGATCCGGCCCACCGGCCACCGGTCTCCTGCCCCCGGCCTGCAACACGGCTGTGTTGTTTTGACTTTTAAAACTCGTAATTTATAATAGTTCGCATGATCGGTTTATCATATAATTTTACGTAATGTCTTATAATATTCATGTTTTGGATATATGATATCTTATTCGCTTGTATCACATGTTTCGTGACGGTTTTTCGATATGTCCCACTTTGAGTCGGTTTTACAAATGATACGGTTTGAGCACTATTTTGTCTTGTGCTTTGTACTCTCATTCCCTTGGCTACCTTCCCGTTCGTAAGGCTGGAATGTCGGAACGGAGAGGTATCATACTGCTTAAATGCATGTGTTAGTGGGCATACGACGACGTTGTTGGGAGTTGAACGCTATGCGTTGTTCGACCCGGCCGTCAAATGTTGTGTACTTGCGAGGTGGTGTTATTTGCATGTAGGTACCGCTTGTTATGAGGCTTGAGCTCTTTTCCGCCTCTTTCGTGAATTGATC